>JAHQIW010000800.1:0-90029 GCA_019055375.1 Parelaphostrongylus tenuis | reverse complement strand
GTTTTTTATTTACTGCGTTTTTCTTTTCTCTTTTTCTTTTGTTTGCTGATTATTTTTTTTTTTATTTCCTTTCCTGCGTTTTATTTGTTTTTATTTGGGTTCTTCTTTTTTTCTTGCGGTCTCGCCTGAAAAACTTCTTCCTCGAACTTTTAGTGATGATTCTAAAGCTTATATTTGATGATTGCAATAACACGTTTACTTCATGAGAAGCTTTCTTATTGCAATGTAGCAGCAGCAGATATTATTATTTCGCACTCAGTTTCCGTTCATTTGCTTAACTATGGTCTGTGGATGACTTTTTCCCAGATTGATGGTAGCCATCCGATAACCCACATGTCCAAAAATTTTACGCAAAAGTGGTTATATTTAGGCTTGCAGAGAGTGCTGTTAGAGCGGAAAGAAGATTACATTTCGGATCCTAAGTGGATAGCTCGTCACTTGAACTATAACGGGTTACACTAAGCAATGTGAAACAAAAAAAGTATTTGACTAAAGAACGATAAATCACAGTCTTATCTAAAATTCCGAAACGATAAACCAAGAAATTTCTCTAAACGGAAAAAGTTGTTCAAGTTAATAAAAAATCGCAAGCCTCTCCAATGACGCTGTGCGCACCGATTTCAACGCAGAGGATTGACAGAACACTGGACAAAGGACAGCCATGCGACAAGCAGGTCCGAAAGATTAGCCCATAGACCACATCCACACAATCACAAGACTCACTGAAGTTTCGCGAGAGTACAAACAACCACTCTGTCTCACTTTTAGCGATCTGAAGAAAGCCTTTGATCCAGTGGAAACAGAAGCGGTCATAGAGGCTCTGGATAACCAGGGCGTCCCTACTCGGTACATAATGATCCTTCGTGAGCTTTATAAAGATTTCACGATCACAATATCTCCATTCTACAACAATATCACCAGTGACGTAAGAAGACGGGTTCGACAAGGCGATACAATTTCGCCAAAACTATTCACTGCCACCCTGCAAAACGTCATGCGAACATTAGAATGGAACGAAATGGGAGTGAAAATTGACGGTCGACAATTAAACCATCTTCGCTTTGCTGACGATATTGTTCTCATATCACCAAACATCAGCCAAGCGGAACGATTGTTGACCGATTTCGATAACGCCTGTGAAAAGATTGGTCTTCAACTGAATCTAACGAAAACAATGTTCATGAAGAACGGATGGGTTTCTAGTGCCCCATTCACGCTCAACGGAACGACGATCTCCGAATGCTTCAGTTACGTCTATCTAGGTCGTGAAATCAACATGATGAACGACCTAGCTCAGGGCTGACCAGGAGGAAACGAGCGGCTTGGGGAACGTTTAAGAGCATCGAAGATGTAGTGAAGAGGACAAAGAACATATGACTCCGTGCCCACCTTTTCGACTCGACAATTATCCCTGCCCTGACGTATGCAGCAGAAACCTGGTCGCTACGTAAGCAGGATGAAAGATCACTTGCCGTTATTGAACGCGCAGTCGAAAGGTTGATGCTAGGAGTATCCCGTATCTCGCAAATGAGAGAAAGGATCCAAAGTTCCGACCTACGTCAACGATCGGAAATCAGAGACGCCGTTCTACACGCCAGGATATTGAAAATAAGGTGAGCCGGACACGTGATACGCTTCAACGACAACCGATGGACGAGAGCCGTTACCGACTGGATTCCTCGGGACGTCAAGCGCTCTAAAGGAAGACCACTGACCCGTTGGTCCGATTTCTTCACGAAAGCGATAGAAGAAAGATATGATGCTCAGCGAATTCCTAGAGCGAGGAGGACCCACTGGGCTACTCTTGCACGCGATAGGGAAAATAGGAAGAGTTGCTGGTACCCGCTCGAGTCACTCGACGATCAACGGGACGACAGGTGATACAGGTGATCCTGTAAGTAATCACAGAGTACAAAAACAGAGGCGATGGTTCATAAAGAGCTGTCACGATCCCAGTGCAACAATTAAGAACATCCACATACAAAGTATTTGAGGCATTTTGAATATACCATAAATGAGTGGGAAGACTACCGTTCCACTTCCTCACACGATTTTCGTCACATCTCAAGTAATTTTCTCATCTGAGTAACGACCATTGTTTCACTATCTGGATCACATATGGGTGGCCTCACTCTCGAGCAAAGGCTAAGTTTATTTCAGTAAATAACTTCTTGCTTGGTTTGTGAATCAGATCTCTGCTAGAACTAGGGAATATGGCCAAAGCATTTAATATATAAACGTAGAGTGTGCCTAGATCCTAAGGAACCCTTCCGCAGACCATAGGTAGGTACGATTTTTGTCGTACAGTTAGGATGTTTCTCCGCTTTGAAAATAGCACCAGATGAAACGTATAAATGTGATAGTAAAAGATTTTCTCTACATGTTCATGTGCTTTTGGTGTTTAGAACGTCGTAAGAGCTGGACTGCGCGAACGATATAAAACATTATTTTGTCTTGAATTCTCCAGCGTTATAGAAGGACATTTTCAAAAAATGGCCAAGTAGCGCACTAACCAGAGATATAGGCTTCCAAATGATTGCTAGCACTCTAATGAAAAATTTTTCTCTAGCGAAAGAGGTCGATTTTTCATTTGTTGTCCGCTAACTAAATGAACCCTGACTACACTGCACTTAGTAAATTGTTTTTTTAGCAATCTCATATTCGCTGAATGACAAATATCTCTAGGGTCACATATAGCACGAGATTGTAGGTGTCCACACTCTATTTTTTGTCTAATCCCGCGTTCAAAATGATTTCATCCACTTTGTTAGAGTCCCCTGAACTCTTAAATTCCTTCGTTTCGGACCTTGCTTCAATTGAAAAGTTCGACTTTCTATAAACCTCGGCATAATCAATTGATATATGAAAATGGAGAAAACTTATCTTGATTAACTGACGCGAGGTTGGTAAAGCAGTTGTAGAAATTCGGCTGACGTTCGGCGACCCGCCTTTTCAGAGCCTGGACGTATATAGTATTAGTCTCTATACTATATATGTCCAGGCTCTGGAGAATGCGGGTCGCCGAAACGTCAGCCGAATTTCTACAACTGCTTTACCAACCTCGCGTCAGTTAATCAAGATAAGTTTTTCTCCATTTTCATATATCACTTGCTTCAACTGATTGCAGGGTGAGAACCGCTGTGACCAAGTTTTTTGGTCAAGAGTTCAGCTTTACTTCCGGAGGGATGCATACTGTGACTTCATGCGTTATTGCTGTTGGCCTAGGCATTCAGCCATATAAGAGCTATCTCGACACTCCACAGCGTAGAGAACTTAGCCCAGCTACGAAATTGACTGGAATGGAATTTCCATCACGGAATCACAATCTCTTGCAAAGGCTACCCACTCGAATATCAGGAATGTAGAAATTTCCAACGCTTACAATCACTATTGTTTAGGAAACTGCTGTTAAAATACAGCTCGGTCCCCGTTCCTTTTCGTCAATTTATGACAAATCACGTTCTCTCTATTGCTGAAGGATAAGGTTGAATTTAAGTCTGAGCGTAAGTCTTTTATCTACACCGGAATAATAGCCTTGTCAAACAACTCAGTCTCCATGGATAATATGCCTAGTTGAGGACGTTAAAAGCATTTTTACTGGGTAGAAATCCATCTCATCGACTGTTTTCAACCTCATTTCAAACATTCAATACAGTCTGTGAGAAATTTTAGAGCATTTCGAGGTTTGTACGTCAGATCCATAGGTAAGTTTCGGCAGTGTCGCCCGCTTCATTAGTGGCCCACGCCCCTTAGTGAACCCTATTTTACAACAGGGATGTGGAGACGTTATTTATGGTGATAGCATGTGATATTGTGTAATGACCATTCTTCTGTCGATGGATTACGGCTGGTAGTGAATATGTAGAAATCTATCTCAACGACTGCTTTTGAGGCTCGTTTCAAGTTTAGAGCCTTTTCGAGGTTGGTACGTCAGAGCCATACTTACGTCTCGGCAATGTCCTCCTCCTCAGCAGTTCCTCACGCCCTATACTAAACCTCAATTTATAACAAGGATAAGGAGGCGCTATTCATGCCTATGTCACGTGACATTGTGTTGCCATCATTATTTTAAGTCTAAGGCTGTGGTGAATAACCGACCTCAAGAAGGCTTTAAATATTTTAAAAAAGTATATTGAATGTTTAAAGCGATGCTCGAAAGCAGTCAATGAGATCGATTTTTACATACTCGATCTACCAGCCGTAATCCATTGATGCAAAAAGTGGTGATAACATAGCATAGATGTTATTACTATAAGTAACGCCTCCCCATTCCTGCCATAAAGAAGGATTCAATGTGGGGCGTAGGCCAATAATGGAGCGGGCGACACCCTCCGCAACGTAAGTATGGCTCTGACGTACCAACCACGGAAAGGCTCAATTTGCAATTCATATCTACATGACCTTCTTCTGCCCTTTTTTCGAACTTTTTTAAGGTACCAGAGAATGGTGAGAGTTAAGAGACAGTGACGCCAAGAAAAATCTAATTATTCTCAAATACGAATATTACTTTTTCACAACAACACACTGACAACTTATTAGCCATTAATGATAGGCACATTTGCACAAATGTGGATTATTATGAGCCATTTTCGAACATAGACCTCCTGCTCCAAAGGAGATGTTAGCAGCGCAATAGTACCTTTTTTCTTTAACAAATCACGGTAATCTTCCATTAACCACAACATGATAGCGCTTGAAAAATATATAAGCTTATAGAGTGGAGCATTTTTTCTCCACTCGCTCTGACCCTTTGTAGACTTTTTTTATTCAAAATGTCCTTAATGAGGGAAAACCGTAAGAAATTAAAAAAACAATAAAAGCTCGAGATTTCCGATACAAACATGACGTTCAGTATCACTCACAACGGTATCTCCTCTCGTCAGTTCTTTTGTTTGATCGATTCCCTTCTCGAAACATGGGAAATACGAGAGTTAGTAAAACAACGAAATAAAGAATTTATATAGGGATTAAGTACACTAGAATCTCTTCATAATAAGGTGAAAAAGTGTTTTGTTGACAATGAGCAACAGTTCCTAGTTACCTTTTCCAATATGTATGACTCACTAGGATCTAAGTTGTGCCGAGCACTATGTATCGAAATCAATGCTTTGTCAAAAAAAGGGCCACAATGTCAACTCAAAGGGGAACACAAATTGCTCAAATTCTACATCAAAACCGCTGCTTTCGTTAGTGATAAAAACAGTTTTGGAAGTAAAACTAATTTCAAAGGTTGTGAAAAAAAATTCGAAATTACTTTCTACGAAGCGCATGAATTAACAAGGACATTAGAAGAACGTACAATTAATGGCAGCAATATCGAAGACAAGCTGAGTGAACGAGTTCGCCTTTTATTCAATAATGATTTCGTGACGTTAGCGCTTCTTGCGCCTCAGTTCCGTAGATCAGATAAGTCTTTCTAGTGACGTCGAAGCCAACGATAGGAGCTTATCTGTTGGCAAACCAGTTTTTTCTTTGTGAAGTTCCAAGAAACTTGACGTAATTTACGGAATTTTTGGATGAAAAACTTCACAAGCGGGAGCAGATCCCGCGACCGCCACCTAGCCACGACAGCATAGTTCTCCAATGAATTCAAAGAAATGTTATTATTTTTAGAATTTTTTGCATGGCCAGCCTCTGCTTATGCGATTTCATAGAGACCAGCAACAGATTATACGCTAGCAAATCATCTTTTAAGTATATTTTCAAGCTATACAGCACAGTTTTGAGAATTTTCAGTATAGGATTTCATACGATGGTTCAGCCAACGGCAGTCATGACTACTTGATAAACCAGCTCTATCGTCAAGCCTGAGAGAAAGTAAAGTAACTTAGAGGTTTTTTTGGATGGTGTTAGCATCCATCCGAGTCACTCATCTATATACTTCGGGGTGCAGTTTGTTACTAAATGATAACACGAAGTTACTGCGATCAAATAACTGCAGTCAAAACTATATCTGAGTACGAATAAAACATCGGTGGAAGTTGTGACCAACGTTTTGTGAATATCGAAATCACATTCACGAAAAAAAACTACTTACAATATTTACTAAGTTGGAAAGATAGTTCTGAGATTTGTGAAAAATTGGAAATTTATGCATGGATTTAGAACAAAAACAATAATAACTCCTACTTTTCTTCTTTAAGCAAAACACGAGGTGTTACATTAAACTTTATTCGACAGCTGACGTTTCGGCAATTCGCCTTCTTCAGAGCCTGGAAAGGTCAAAATGTTCGCAATCCAATCAGTCAAACACCTCCATTACTTCTTTAGGAAAAATCACCAGACCTAGATTTCAATCGCATCAAGCACAAAGTCAACACTCAACATACTCACCGCTTTTCATATGTGTACCACTAAATGATCCAAGTGGAGATCACCGGAAGGAAAGACACAGGCCCGTAATGCACCCTACCATCAAAACAACAGTCTTATATACTGGCTCATATCACGATTGTTTACGAGGCATTCCTCCCTGTGATTTATGGTTGGATTGGTCGTATTAATCCAAAACGCTTTCAAGATCTTTCGCTCTGACGTTTTTTGCTCCTGCGCAAGGATGGTGACTTCGATTTCAAAATCAGTTCTGTGCTCTGTGCGTCCCTAGCGGGGTGTTCCGTCTATTAAGATGCTTGTCATCCAGTCACCAACAATAATAATTATTCTTCAAAAAAAAAGCCATCGTTTTTTACGACTTTCTGCCATCGCTTTGCCAAGTTTCGAATCAGGTCGAAGTACCATGCCTTCGACTTCGAATCGAAGAACTCTTGACATGCTACTAAAATTTCATCAAACGATTCGAATCGGTGACCCTTCGAAAGTGTCGGACCGGAAAAAGCTAAAATCGGATGGAGCGCCATCTGGAGTGGAGGTGGGATGCGGCAAAAACTGGATTTCATCCAGTTCATGAAAGTTGTCTTTGGTTTTTTGGCACTGTGCGGTCTGGCATTGTCTTGCTGCATCAAAGGGCGCTTTCGGTTGACCAAAGCCGGGTACTTCTCCTTAAAATGAAAAATGAAAATAAAGACGAATAATACCTAGGTATTCAGTGGGAGATTCCCACATAAGAAAATGTAATACTCTCATGATATGTATGGGAGTTATCTCATTCTTATCAAAGTGCCCTAAACTTTCTTTCCAACCGTAGTAAATCATATCGACAACCTTCACACATTCTAATCATTGAATCTTGAGAGCAAAAAAGCATAGTTTATAAGCTTAAGACCTTTTGCTCCGACTTTCCCTAAACCTCGGTATCAGTAAAGGAATGCTCTTACAAACTTTCCTTTTCCTTATTTGGGATTTGCACGAGGTTGGTACGAACGAAAGGTCCAACGAAGGCAAGCGGTTTGTAGGCCAGTGAATCGAGGTGATAAAGATCTGTGAATTCTTTCACGAAAATGTGAGAGGTTTGGTACGATAAGAGATCGAGTACGCAAGAGAAGCTAAGAATATGACCGTGTATTGAGAGATGGATGCTCCGGTGAGAAACAAAATATTATCAGCGGACAATAAGCATCATCAACAGCAGCCGTCCTTTATATAAAGGCATTGGCAAATGAGGTGTTTCACTCAAGAGATAGTACACAGTAGAATATGTAGAATATTCGACTTGAGCGGCAACAAAAACGAAGAGTACAACTAGGAAGAACGAATGTGAGCAATCCACTCAATCATCTGCTCTAAAGAAGATAAAGATGTGGAAACTTCAGCCAAATAAATCTCTGCTTTTTAGCAACTCTGTGCTCTCCTTAAAGGTAGTTTTAATGATAGAAGTAACAGTCATTAGAATCTAAAGATTTTTGTAACAAAAAAAATTCATTCCCGCACGAATAGAAATTAAGAGGCTCTCCCAGAAACTATGCAGTTCTTTAGTGTTCATATGAAGAGAGTTTCCAGAGAACATGCAGAGAACATGTGATTGTCATGCTTGGACAATCCAGGGGACGAAACGCACGTGGTTGTCCATGAAAGAACACACATTTGAGCGGAGAACAGAAATGATCGTAAATATGCATGTTTTCAGATGAGAACATTATAGATCCAGCAGAGAACATTATAGATTATAGATCTAGAACAAAGCGTACTAGTCAGAAAAAGCTAAAGGAACACTGGAATAAACACAGAAAATATAAGTGCATTTGAAAATATTTAATGAGTTCGTGGAGAAACTGATAAAAATATTGCTGCGATTTGTATACTGATGGATTTTCATTAGGAGGTTTCAAGATTGCCAGAATATCAATCTTATTAATCTAATTTCAAAATTTACATCATTCCATAAATGGGCCATATAGGCGAAACAAAGAGGGAATGGCGTCATCAAGCAAAGATAGCTAATTAATATGTAAATGGGAAAATACTCGATTTTGGTGAAGAGTGAGCCTTAATGAAGCCGTCGCCTCTCACCACATGCCACGCCCTCACATTAAATTGACGAGATTACGTTATACAAAATGATTATATCAATAATCGGTGCCAATATGATACCTAGACAACTTCATGTCTAAATGCATTCTCTGCTAAAGTGAATCTAACAGATTTATTTGAGCTTTATTCAAACCACGGATCGTCAATATATCCTTAATATTACCGAAAGACTGTCTAAGATACTGAAAAATCTGATGAAAAAAAAATAAAAAAAAAACAATTTCTGAGGATTTATCTGTGCGCATTTTTGTAATGATTTATAGGGCTTCAATCGTTATTACTGGAAATGGTGAAACAATGTGCAATATGTTGACGTTAGGTAGCTGCTCTAACACCGTACATGGCAAACAAAAGTGTCATCCGTCAAGGCTCAGCAAATCCTTTCCAGATTTATTCGATGAGAGCTCCCTCCGGTCGAGAAAAGCTATCGACTGTTTGGAGTTGATAACCTGAAAACGTTGTAGTGGAGCTACCCTACCACTGAAGGTATAATCTTCTCGACTACTACTCTTAATGAAGGCTAAGTTATCTAGTAACATCCGAAGCTGTACGCGAAATCGAAAGAATTTCGTGGTTGACTTGCGCGAAAAAATAATCGAATGAGTGAACTACCAGGATTCACGAATGTGTGATGTGTGCACACTCAAACAGAAAGGCGAATAATCGTCTATAACTAGGAGTGAATTTTTCAATAATAAAATCGCAGCAGTCACTTCCATCATAGAAGAAATTCATCGCAAAACAGTACACCTCTGTTCAATCCACACAGGAAGTCAATTCCCGTGTAAAGCTGGTGGCACACGAAGCCTGGTCTCTTTGCGTTCATAGCGAAAATCACACTGTACCAGATCTGAAGTCGAAGGTGAATTTAGACGTAAACCTAGCCACATTGGGGAGTTGTAAAACCGACCTAATAGAATAAGTAAAGGCACGACTTTGGTGTCTAAGTTGCCATTTTACCTGCAACTCTTCCTTGAGAAACCCTCTGCTAAAGCATGTGAACAACTTTCACCGACCAACATGATAGAAAAGTGAAACGACTTTAGGGCTGGTCAATAGCATTAATGGTTTTGATGCCCTCTTAATGAATTCATGGGAAAATTCATAGAAAAAGAGTGCCTCAAACTGGTATAAATTGAAGTCGTTCGCCGGGTATCTCACGCAGGTGCTGGTAATGTATTCATTCGCCGTCGAATGCTCTTCAGCCTGTTTTCGTTTTTGGATATGGCTTTTGGTAGCTGCCTTCCTTATGCTTGAAAAATGTTCATTTTAAGATTTCAGTGAAAGTCAAAAGAGAACCAACTTCCATGATACGAATATTCTAGACAACATCCCACAGATGATGGAAGTCCGACGCTGTACAAGAAGCTAACTAGTGATTTCCTATATTGATCATTACCACAGATTAAATCAGACACAAGTCCAACATTGATTAACATCCAGTTTCTTCATTGCTCGGATGGAGGCAGGTCCCTAGGAAGGTCATCACCAGTTGGCCTAGGTGCACTTAAATACCCGTGATTTAGGTGCACTGGGTCACCACCTAAAGTTATTGATTATTCAGTAACCGTACCAATCGTATCGAATGCTCAGCCGAACACCTGCAAATTGCTGTTTGACCGTTAGGTTGATAATTGATGTTAATTTTTGAAATTGGTTTAAGTCTGATTAGAAAGCAGTTGGACGACAGCTGTGATGTGGTCTAATCACTTTTTTGATGTAAAAAAAGAAAAATCTAGTGTTTCAAAGTCAGCTTCGTTTCATCATATATATATATATATATGTATATATATATGTATATATAGTATATATATATATATATATATCTATGAGATGGCCCTGGCGTACAACCTCGTTTAGGCTTTAAGTATTCTTTTTTGGAAGTATTTTGGATATCTGGTGAGAATAACGCGTATACAATGAGCAATTTGAGTAATAGAATTTTCACATTATAATGTGGTTTTCTAGAAGACTACTTGTATCGGTAACGAATAGAATAGAAATGTAATAATGCATTTATATCCAAATCGAGTTGCCAGATTCAAAATGAATCCGGGTCTTTTTGAACACAATTCCAGAAATCCGTTGACGGAGATTGCTGGATGTCACTAGTAGGAAAAAATACGGCGGACTGAAAGCAAAGCAAGGGTAGCGATTGCTAAGTGATTAACACACAAGCCTGCGCTAAGAGTGAATGGTGCTTTAAAACCAAATGGACGTCTCAAGTTTTGCCTATAAATTAGCATCGCTGCGATTTCAGCGTAATTAAAAAATTTCTAAGGAAAAATAAATCTGTTGACGTGATAGCAAAGAAGCGGGAACAGGAGGTATTGTGGGCAAGTGTTGGAATGTTGATCGACATGACACAAGCTGAAAGTGCTTCCGACGATTTTTGACCATTGGGGGACAAATGCTTTGTTCGAATATTATCCAAAGTTGTGCCTAAAATGAAGGTTCTAATCGCTGAAGCATTTGGCGTTGATAAATCGTTTGGCGATATATAATTCATTCAAGTCCATCTGTAACATAATAGAGTTGCATGAATGCATATTTCGTCAATAAGATGACTTACTTGGGTCCAGCGATCTGAAAACAAGTGTACTTAACCCTCCAAAATATTCAGGAATACTTAGTGATGTGCATAACTCCGATACGCATGCGGGAGCTAATTTGCTATTCTACCAGAATTTTCTTTCACCTATATCTGCCACCGGTGGAAGGAATATTTGCTAACGCAGGAGATATATTATAAATATGTATATGTATATGCATATATGCATATGTATATATATATATATATATTGCGCATATATATGCTCATACCCGCTCACACATGATATGCCCATCGTAGACATAAGCATACGAGTTCCAGCGCCCCATATGTGCTTTGTTGAGTACAGGCGTATGTATATATATATATATATATATATATATATATATATAATATATAATATATTATATATATATTCAAACAGGCATGGTCTTATGCGTTTTTCATGATAAGAGTAAGAAGAGGAAATGTGATGAGTTGAGGGAGAAGTGAGGAGATTATGTTATCAGAATGTTTTTCAACATAACTGTCGACTAGGCAACTGACAACGCACGTGCCGAGTTTCATTAGTGTTTTCCCAGAAATCTGTTGAGCAGCTGGTAGAATCATAAAAAAAACAGGATTGCTTATAGGTGCTCTCTCTTTGATGAAATATTACATAGCTAGTGATGATGAACTATAAATTTGAGTCTGAATATCTCGAAAATCTCATAAGATGAAAAACGAGTTTACAATAAGTTAATCTGATGACGAAATACGTCACGAGGACATTCATTATTCAATTATGAAGAGGATCCTAGACGTTTTTCAAAGAAGCCAAGCTGAAGTCACTAAGCAATTTGGAAGTTACTTTTGACTCGTTTGAGACGTAGTGTAGGTGTAGTGGTACAGGATTGTTTATAGGCGTTCTTCACTAGACAAAGCTCTTTTCTAAGACTTCTGGTAATCATTCGGAAGCCTAAATCTTGGTAATTTTGATGATGCGTTTCCTCTCTAAAAAAGGCTCATCTATTGCGCTGTAGTAATGGAAATCTATAATTATGTTTCACACTCAGTTTGCTTTGCTTACTCGTTGAGGGTCGTGAGTGACCTTTTGCCGAACTTGTAGTAGTCACTCGATAGCTCGAATCTCGACCATTCTTGAGCTAAAATTGGTTTTTGGAAAACTTACTATAGAGCACTGTAGGAGCGGAAACAAGATTACGTTTTGTGCCCGAAGTATTAGCTAATCGCTCATACTACACAACGGGCTTTTTGGTACTTTTTGAGAAAAGCTTACAGTTAGAAGCACACCATCGTAACAAAAAGGTGAAATACCACCAAGACAGCTTTTGTAAAAGTACTCGTAGAACAAAGAGCGGCTATGTGTCAAAAAGCCTCTTCTGTTCTCATGAGAAAAAAATCACTGCAATAAGGAACTCATTTACGACTGTTACTGAACATTTATTCTTTTTTAATCTTTGTTTATATAAACTATTCCTCGAATGGCATCAAACATGCTGATTCTAATATTGAGCCTTTTTCGAAACTTTCATAGTATTTTTTACTAACGAGAGTAGATAACATCTTACTTTCGGTGTATTTAGCCCGTTATTAGAACTTCACAGTAGATTTGTTGGCAGTTATACAGTTGTATTGTGACTCTGAAGGAACTTTGACTTACGAAAAGATGTACTATGGTAGCAGAAAGTTCTACCAGCGTGTTTATAACAAAAGAACCTCCATTCATCTTTGAAAAAAACCCTACTTTTCAACACGAAGCTACGTCTTTGAGATGTAATGCATTCTTAACTCTGTTTTCACAGCGATATTGTAAGAGTGTAGTTCTAAAGAAACAAAGTGTTATTCTCAGTGCTGTGTCGCTAATGGCAAATATGATTACACCTGAACTCACAGACTGATGCAAGAATATCCTTAACTTTGCAACCAATTTTACATCATGACTGGAATCATGAAGAAGCCGCTTAATATTTATTAATAGCACCGCTTTGAGAAAAAAAAAATTAAGGAATCAGGTTGGGTAATGGTATAATGGAATAATTTCAACAAATGATCATGGAAAACTAAGCTCTAAGCGTGAAAGATCAGGGAATGATGAGATGAAAAGAGGAAAAGGATGACGGAAATCAATTTTCTAATATTACTATCATTGTAGAGTAATAGAAAGCCTCTGTTCTTCATTAATGAGAGAGATGTTTATGAGGGGAGCGGGACAATATTTACAACCATTCCACGGAATTTTCGACCACCACTCTTAGTCCTCATCAATTCCTCTGAGTACGAACGGCTTAATAAGATAGCTTTTCTAACTCTGAGAACGGTGGCCATTCCGGATTAGCGGGCAGTTCGGACGGCTACGATGAGCTGCTGGGTGGGGGAACGCTAAAATGACATGTGGTATTTTTCTAATAAAATATAGATTGTCACCACTAAGAAGGGTTTCGTCGATGATTGGAAAAACATGACAGAAAAGACTTCAGTCAGGCAATTTTTGATTGAAACATTTTGAAATAACTACAAAATAAGGAATTACCTTATTTATCTTCTTTTATTGGTAGGATGTACTGTGAAGGTCTACTACAAACCAACCATAGTATTATAATTCGTTTTTCTCACAGTATTAACTGAGTACAAAAACATATACGAAGAAGGAAGAGTTTTTCACTAACAGCTGGAAAAATGTTCTGTTTGGCAACGATGTGGTTTTCTCGTAAGAAAATGAGGCATTTTGAAGCGTTGGCAACAATTTTCTCAAATTATCCTTACAGAAGTTTCCTCAGTGATATTCTGTCAATTAGTAAAAGTGATGTTACTTCAGGACTTTTAATCGGATATCTATCGCGCAACAACCTTCGTAGCCGTTAGCCGTCCAAAGGAGGCGCACACTTTGTAGGATCGAACAAATAAACTTAATGCGCATCTAATTATACTTTTCATTCTATGTTGCCATATCGACTGTAAAATCTCTTAATAACTCCTCATATATGCATGAACTACTTCGTTAAATTATATAGACCGACAAGTTTACAATTGATTTTCAGGGTTCGAGTACGGTTCTTTTTGTTTGGAGTCTCAATGCAATCATCCAAAAGTCTCCCCAAATTGATTGGAGTTATTTGCCACCTTGCTAGGTTGTTGGTGAGAATGTAGTGATTATTGACATTGGCTTATTGTTAGGGTGAATATTTTCATATGGAAACGTCAGACTCCTTCTAACGAAGCTCGTGTGATTGAGTACCCTACTTATCTAAAGCCATTCCACACCCGAAAAAAACATCTCAAGAACGGTGAGGCAATTTCATTCAAAAGACGTCGGACTGATTTAAGAAAAAAAATATGATGGCTTATAGATTCCATAGTTTCAGTATCACCACATACACTTTGAGAAATTTTGATACAACAATTTCTTCGTGCTTAGTCTTTCGAAATGATTCGACTGATCTCGTTTGAAAATTTTCATTGTGTATCATATGAATGTTTTTCATGTAAGATGCCATTTCTCCGATGATTAAGCAATTGTGATGGATCTTGATCGGGCTATTCACGAGGTAACATGATATGTGCCAACTGGCCAGCATGCAGATAAACAACAGTAAGATGAAAGATAAAGAAGTAACTGTTCTTTGGGAGCTCGGGCTGATTAAGGGATTGACTCCTTTTTGTGAGTTTAGTATACTTGCCTGCTTGTGCATTGAATATATCTATGCTAAAGGGCGAGAGAGTTCTTGCTCACAAGCGGTTTTTCATTCTCACGTCTGTTCGTCTTTTTGGCCAGACCACTGCAATCAGCTGACAGATCAGAGCGTCGAAACGTGGTTGTTAACGCAATAAATTTTTGAACTGGCCAACGTTCTAGAGAGATTTATTATTGTCAGAGGCTGCAAGGCACAAACACATGGTTCTCTACCAAACACTTTCAAAATGACACGAAGAAATGAAACTCGTAATTTGAATTCGATTTAGGTGAAGAATAGCTTTCTCTAAATACTCATCGCTTTGGGTGAGTCTGCCGCTCCATTTCAAAAAGACAAATAACAAAAATTCCTATATACGAGGATCACACTTTATTGCAGTTCAAAAATCACTCTGAGATTTGGGACGAGATCGCTTGAGATAACGCACTCTTCCCTGTTGCTCATTCATAGAAATTCACAATTTCTTCAAAGTTTCTAAGAAATTTTTCTCTTGCTCTGCTCGCGCTTTCATAGCAAGGTCTCCTCCATAGTGTCTTTGTGTTATATGCTCTCCTAGTGTGGCATCTGATAAACTTTAAGTTCACAGTCTGGATGTTCTTTTTATTGACACGAAGTGTTTTAATCGATTCACCAGCGTACTCGTTCCTGCACACTATACTAGAAATCACATCCTTCTACTCATGCAATCAGCGTCTTTACCTGTAGTGCTACTGTACAAACTGCGGTGTGCGTGGATCATGACACAAGTGATTACGATGTAACTTAAGTTTTCAAGTGCCCCACTGAAATTTCAGTCAGAGCTACCAGTGTCTCTGAAGTGGCCCTTTTGAGCCACATTTAAAGCTGGGCTTAGTTTTTTTTTGGAAATGAAGAGCAGACTAAGGCTGGTTTTTTTGACTAAATCTATCTTGTATAGAGCATGGGTTTACTGTAGATTTTTCGCATTATTTCACCATTTTTAAGACACTATGAATAGCTATTCCGTCTCACCGATTGAGAATCTCAAGTTAAGACGATGAAACGTAATGATTAATTCCTTAAGGATAGGTCGTTTATTACATTCTGTTCGTAGTATCGAGGAGACTCTTAAGATTAAAAGTCGCCCCTGTGCCGCGTTAGTGTTTCGACTTCCTATTGACCTCGATTTTTACTGGGAAGCTTACTGTGGAATTCGTAATGTTTAACAGTCGCGAGTTTACTGAGGAGGAAAGCTACAGCATAATATACTGATGTTTCTCTTCATTAAGACAGCTGTGATGATAGTTTTCCAACTTCTTGACATGGAGGCTGCTTGTTTAGGGTTGAATGATTAACCAACGACTATGAGTAAGAAGGAGTCCTCCAACTACTGCACTACAGGTACTCACATGTTTCTCTTCTCAATTCTCGTATAGACACAAAATTTCTTTGCAACCTCAGACAAGGCGTCTTCAAGTGAGCTTTACTGATATTTGACTTGAATGGCCACGAAGAGATGGGTATTCAGTAGCAGCTACTGAACTCAAATGCAGAACGATTTATGTTTCCAGTGTCATAAAGCTCATCATTTTCCGTTCAAAAGAATTAATTAGAAAGGAATTATCAGATTACTTGTTTTGTCTTGAATCATTCAATATCTGACGAAGTAACATATAATTGAGTTATTATGTAATGTCGTTCATTGAATGCATTGATATAAACTTCAATTTTTTAGCGTACTGTTGCATGCATTGTCGTTACAGTAAAGCTGATACACTTGCTTCAGGGATAATTGTTTTTTCGTACTCTTGGCTTCCTGCAACATATCAGAGATCTGGCACTCTATGCAACATAAACATCAGCAATTGTTTTAGAAAGAGTTGGTGGTGGTGTTCCAGCTTGTCGTAACGCAATATGCGAACTTCTTAGTGGACAAGAACAGTAGTGCCCATCTATTCCTGGTTTTCCATTTTCTCCTGTTGGTCCTGGTGCACCACTCGGTCCACGCTCACCTTTTTTACCAGGTCTACCAGGAAGGCCCGGTTCTCCCGGCTTTCCTCTCATACCGTCGGGCCCATCTCTGCCTTCACTACCTACACGACCCATCGGACCTGGGCTTCCACGAAGTCCTTTAGCTGCCCGTGCTCTAATGCCATTAGCTCCTGGATATCCCGGGAATCCTGGATGACCTACATGGCCTGGTATGCCTTGTTCACCTTGGTCTCCTGGTCTACCGTAGACTCCTGGTCTTCCAGCAGCTCCTGTGGTTCCAGACCGACCAGCTTCACCACGTGGTCCGATGGGCCCATCAGGGCCAGGTGGACCAGGTGGTCCATAAGGGCACAATGTACATCCTATAGGAGGTAAATCGTTGGAAGTTTTTTGAGCATCATAACCTCTGTTGCCAGGAGATCCTGGGATTCCATCGTTGCCATTTATGCCAGGTTCCCCTACTGGCCCAGGGAGACCAGTTGGACATTCATGAAAATTTGCAGGGCAGTCACAGATATCATTCGATCTCTTCTTCCTGTCAGTAACTGTGCCATGCACGATTTGATTCGTATCCGAATAACATCCCATGCCAAGCATCGTTGGCGATTCTCTGAAAAAATATTCCATATTAAAAAGCAAGATTCTACTTCTATGTGAGGTTCAAATAAATTTCTATAGTTGTAAGGGCAACTGATATTCAGCGTGCACCAATTTCAAATGGCTAGATGATGTTGTGCAGCGAGTTGCTCGGTGTAATATCTGCTTTTCTACCGTTCTTACAATGTTCTGGATTTATTCCAACATCATTGATGCACATAAATAGTTACGGATGACCTCGCCTCCACATGACATGAGTGGAAAAAAACAGCCGCGATCTGGATTGAATATGCCACACTCTTCTTCGACGAGTTTCAAAACAACTTTGGCAGCTACTGAGAAGTTCTGGTTAGAGTTTTTGATTGAAAAATCTATTGCTGAATTGTTTTTCATAAATGCCACAGATTTTGATGAATTTACTAGCCTAGAAAGATGTGTTACCGTTCTAGATGGAACACCAATTTGCTCTCTGATTCACAGAATCGCCTTCTCTATATGCCACGATAATATCAGGTTTGAAACAGCCTTTACAGTAGTAATTCCCAAGCACTTATTTACTAATCAACGTCTGTTGCCACCATAGCGAAAATATCCCAGTCGCACAGCGTAAACCTTTCTCTGATCAGGGAGTATTGACGATTTCTGCTTGTGCTGAATAACTTGCAAATGTTTTGTGGAGCCATTCAGAAAAGTTGCTCTGAAGCTCTTGACCTTCATCATCACTTTTATTCTCTTAGACGTGTTTGGTAATAAGCTAACGACTTCGGAGAGATGGGTTTTGCGAACTCGTGACTCGGGATTAGGCCAAGTACCACACATGTACCGCAGAGCTAGCCAATGCGCCACACGTGCTCCTTTATCGGATTATCATGTGGATTCAGCTTGATAAGTTTTCATTGTGACAGCGAACGGAATGACAGCTGTTCAGGATAAGTTTGAATGAAAATAGAATCGCAATAACTTTTTTGAACGACGGTTCAGAATAATATTGAATTATAAATGACAGTTGAAGAACAACAATTTAAGTGACAGAAGTTTTGGATTCCGTGAGACGGCACGAAATGTCAGAGTGTTGGAAAGTGAAAGTCGAGGGATAAAGAGTGTGACGTTGATTTGCGAGCGGGTGATAGCATCAATGGCTAGGTTGTACAGCAGATCAGCTCTAAACACTGCGCTACACGCGCTCGTAAGATAAAATGGAAACCATTTCAACGACGGGCTGCAAAATAGATGAATTCTGTGCTTTCCTAGTGAAAATCAATATTTCTGCAGATGCTCAATAGTAATGATATTGTTTTTTCTGATCCGTCAATATAGGTAAGGATTAAATCTAATTCATCTACATTGGCCTGCTGTTTCCAAAACTGATTGAGAATTCTACAAGGCGAGCCACATATGCCCGAAATCTTACACCTGTTCAAGACAATTGAATGCATAGAAATGTGTATTCTATAAACTGACTTCCCTCAAACCTTGGCATTATTAGTGACTACTTTTCTACATTCCTGATCTAGCACGAGATTAGTATGATATGATTTGATTGGGCAACATTTTGACGAGTTCATCTACCTCAGAGTTGAATTGATCAGATTCGACTGCCCACAACCATTGTCACAGTGTGGGCCGATGCTGTCGTATCGAGCCAGAAAGTCGAGCGAACACCACTCAAACGAACTATCTTCACTTGAAGGTCCTTTTTGCTGCAAGACGGTGTTTACTTACTACCATCCGGTACGATGTGCTCTGTTCGGTTAATAGTACACTTTATGGTAAGTCGAATCATAGACAGCTTCCTTATTTAAACGGTGTTCTACTATATTGAATTTGGTTCGATATGAGTGCGGAGATTGACATCGAGACAACACCAGGCTTTGGGCATTTGACGGATCAGCGCCGAGACGTAGGAGTCGAAGCGTCAGCCGAATGATACTTATATGAGAACCTCATTTCAGCATAATCATTTGAGAGAATTCATGAATGCTAGAATGACTTGCGAAAATGACGGGATCACAGTGTACAGCTCATCAACTCACTTGCTGGTTTAGCAAATTTTAGTCCTTGAAGCTCAGATAAGGGCATACTAAGGCGTTTTGAAGTCATTTATATCAAGAAATAGTTGGCAGTACCGTTGAAAACGGGGGTCTACGCGAAGTTTGCCTCGGCACAACAGCGAATCTTGTCATAGCTCTCATCTATTCAATTATGACAGTAGATTCTTAGGTCGACATGTTGGCCTTCATCTTAAACTAACCGTCTTCACCTAAACAAGCAAATTTCGACACTTAGGATCATTGTTGAGTGAAATGTAAATCATCGCTGAGATCTGAAAAACGTAGATTTATATTATTTATTGAGATTGTGATAGCGCACATGCTGATTCTTGCCCTTGGATTCTCAAGGGTTTTCAGCTTTGTTAATTTCGTTATCGAGGGACTTAGCACATATAAGATAAAGACGAGCTATAGCATTACATTGTAGCAACAAATTACCTGGAAAATGTGCAAGTCTTCCATAGAATCTATATGGAACGTGTTAATATCGTTGTAGATGCTGAAGATAACGATTAGACAAGAAACTGATGCGGTTGCCAGCAAAACCAACACAGTTGAAATGATAGTTGTAGCTGTTGCCATTATGAAAGGAGCGATTCGGTGGCAGCCAGCTTCGTATTCTTCTGTAGAGAGTTTATTCTTTCCGCAGTGATTTTATACGCGCGCTGCATCGAACTGCTTAGATTGGCATCTACAGCTTTTCGTTGAATGGGACAGATCGCTTCGATATGCGTGTGGTCATTACATGATTCTAACGACGACTGGAATTATGTTAATGGTCTCAAGTGTGGCTTCTTCAGCTCCATCAATCATTTTTCCAAGTGTAATTAGACCTTTTTTAGACATCCTATAGAAGTGCTCACATTACAGCTATCAGAAAACTGCGTGATTTTGGCTGCTACACAGAAAGTGCACCATCAGACTGAGTCATGCAATTATTTAGAGCGAACTAAACAGGCAATTTGCTTTATTCAGCCGAAATCAAATTCAGAGGACCCAGAGACTATCACGCGTTTTGTGTCAGGAGCACCTTTTTTTTCTGTGGTTTTAGCCAGCAAGTAGAGCGCCGAGTTTTACTATCGAGGAGTGCTTGGAACTCTAAGCTAGGAAGCTCTGCTGTATTTTTAAATTTACAATAATTTGAGTAATTTATTATAAACCAGAAACGAAAACTTACCATTAAAGTTTCCTTTCCTTACCCTTTCCTTTGCTATTAACGATGCCTCTTCCTCCCACTATTTTCTCTCTCTTGGCAGTCTGATACATGCTTTACTTTTAACTTATTCGTATACCTATGGTATCAGTATCGCGACTATTATGTGATCCACAACTAGATATCTTTTTGCAATGTGTTCATTAACTGTTTCCCCAAACATTCGTCATGCACAGCGACGGTTGACGCCGTTCTGTGATGGCATTGTAGTCATTTTAGTCATAGTCTTTGTAAATTTTACTTACCTCCATATCGTATATTTTGGATAATTTTTCACATTGCCCATTAAGGTGGAATTTCTGATAAAAGACCGTGAGATTATTTTCATTCCTACTTCCTGATGATTTATCGGAAATCACATGTGTGACTTCGGTTTTCATTTCTCGATTCATTTTTGCTTTCGCAACCACATCAACTGTGGAACAACTACCTGTATGTTGTACAGTGCAAAGGTTGTTTTACTTATTACTATTCTTTTCTCATTACAATTCTCTTAACCTCATTAAAATAAAACTTCTTAGTCTCAATGTCTACCTTCTTGAAATATTGATTAGTGATATAAGAAATGCGATCATACTGGTGAGATACGAGCAAAACTCAGAACTTCAACTACTTTTCGCTAACTAGACGCCCTATGTATTGTACCAGAAAGGCTCTTACTCCTCCTTCCTGCTGCGTTTTTATTTCATCGGTACTGCTAACAATCATAGTCAAGGGGATGATGTGGGGAAATTATAATTAGTCGGTATTGGGGTCCATCAAAACTAGAGCTAGACTCGAAATGATAATCTTATAACCTCTTATTTGCTGCCTCTTCTTTATACGACATTTTCATGTTCTTTTGGTGACTTCCATATTGATTCGTGTTCTCCAGATCATTTCCATTAGCAAAGTGGTTGGTAGCAACATTGAGGTTGAGACGATCGAGAAAAGGAAAAGCGAGGGTGTCGGTTGGTGGGTGGAAAGAACGTGAGCATCTGAGAGAATAATCAAGAACTTGAGGATTCCACGTTTTGCATGAATCGCAGTATCTGATGGTTTTATCTATTTCACATACTATGAAAAAGAATGCGCGCTAAATTAAAAGTTCAGACATAATAATATTACAGTTTTAATTTATTTAACAGCATTCAGTATCTATGCGCTCAGTTTCACTAGAGCAGTTCCATCGTAACGAACAATGTCGGAATCGTTATAGCTAAACTCTACTTGTTCTGATAATGGATCTTATCTGGTTTTGGAAAAAATATTCTTCTGAACTTCATGGGATTGTATAATCTGCATGATTGACTTCGGTAAGTGACTAATGTGATAATTCTTCATTATGTTAAAGGAGTAGGATTGCGTATCAAGTTCTCCTAATGCCTCACATATATTGGATCATTGATTTCCACGCTGACTCAGTAGAAACAAATAGCATGATGATTATTGGCAAGGGTAAGGGAATTCGAAGTAAGGAGAGTTTCAACGCATCGTGGATAATGATGGTGGGGCTGGTCTCACTTTCTTCCTTTAGTTGCATAAATTTTGATGGCTGTATATCGCTCACATAATCCATTCGGTATAACTAATTCGATTAAATTCCACTGCTGCAAGATGAAATCGCCAACACGTGAGCTGCGTGAATTAATCGTCAGTATAGCTTATTTCAGCAGGATTGCTCCCACGATGAATGACAGTGGCATTTTATGGCAAATTGCTGTTATTCTTTTCTGTCAGTGTACAGAATGTCGCAATTGAAATGTATTCTTAGCAAAGTATTTTCTTCATGAATATCTGACTGCTGGGGTGCCGTGGCCGAGTGGTTGTGATGCTCGTCGCAGCCCGAGTGGTGCAAAGCTCTACACCTCTAACCCCCCCCCCCCCCACGCCCCACAACTCTCTCTGGCAGTCACTAAGAACGCCCTATGGAACGCCACAGCCAGGCAGGCTATCCTCGTGATTGCAAGGGGATGCTCGATCAGAACTCCTTCTCATTCAAGATAAAGATGAAAAAGGAATCTATTGCTAGAAGTAGTGAGATCCGCACAAGAAAATTTTTGGTGCCGGGCTCGTGTAAATGAACAAATAAGTAAAATATCTCACTGCGTATAGATCAAACTGGCTGCAATTGAGTGTTATATTAGACGCGATTTTAGCAAGCATTTGGTGATAGCCTTTAATGTACATCTCAATGCTTGTGAATCACATTGCCAATAGTAAAATATCGTTATACTGTACACAATTCATAGTCTTGACAGCATATTTTGGACCTTTCATGCGGTTTGCTACGACTTATAGAGTGCTAAAAAAGGTGTTTCGGCCTCTCATCCTCATCAATGGCGCAGTGCCTTTCGGTTTAGTCAGTTCCTCGGAGACATACCCTCTATATAGAAGAAAGTGCGCCGAATTGTGAACACTCAATGTGCGGTAAAAGTATCGCGATTTAATTTCTTGCGGCTGCTACAAAGCATTTGTAGTAATACCTTTCAGTAGCCTATTTTGAAACCTCGTGGCGCTACCGATGAAACCAAAGAGCCGAAACACGTGTTTGGCAAACTATAAGTGCCTTAAAAGATCTTATTCATGAAAGGTTCAAAAAATGCTGTCAGGATATATTAATCTTGAGCGAGGTCTCAAAGTAGTCGAGTGGAAGCTATTGTTAGAATTCATAGTTTTCAGTCCATATGTAAGCCCACCCGAAAACGCCATGGTTATAGTTCTTCAGCGCTCCTACCACGCTCAGCAAAGTTAATATCTCTTTTCTCCGTGTTCCTAAATTTCTCCCAAACGACTATCTACATTGACTGTATCCTACATATAGACACAAGCGATTCCGAGTCGATTACAGGCAGCTGGCGAATCAGCAAAGACTTGATTCAGAGACGGAATATATCGTTGAGGTAACTATCAAAATCCAACTTCTCGTCGGATCCCTAACATGTCTGTTGCAGGGGGAAGATTTGAAGAGGATGGTGACGATTGCTGTGCTAGGGATTCAGCGGAAGGAAGTTTAATTACCTGCACGTCGGGAGACTAAAATGCTTGATAATCCAGCATCAAACAATCGAGAAGATGATTCAGCTCTAGTCTGATTTGGGTTTTTCAAACTCTCGCACTTTTTGGAACATCGGCTCGAGTTTGATCAAAAAAAAGTTGAAAACTTTGTGCAGACATGTTAAGATCAACTTTGGAAATCAGGATTCAAATCCACCGCTGAACGGCATAACTAGTGTCCTCTCAATGCTCTTACTATGAGCAATAGCGTTCATCTTGCCTTTTATTTGGTCCTTACCTTTTTCATGAATAAATCTGTCTATAGGGACTATGTTGTACATATGAGCATAAACGAACCAGAGTCAATTACTGACAATTCTTCGCTGATCGAAGCTCTTCGAAGAAAGCACTGGTAAAACTTATCAAGTTGCCAAAGCCTCTTCAGAAGAAACATTTGATAGAATCACAGTGGATGTCGAATTACTGAAGCTGTAGATTTATTTATTGGTATGGAAACTAATATTTGAAAAAACTAAACTCACTTAAACTTGAGCCAGAATGAATTCCTTTCTAATGACATCAATCAAGAAATTTTACATGAAATTATGAAATTATTTTTTCTGATTCATGGCGGTATTGGTTCGGAGAAGCCAGTAATAAAACTGGGAATAAAATGCATATCTATTGATTCAACACTAATTCATTTTCGATGTTTACGACCGAAATCACATATTTCTGAGTGTAGCTAGCTTTTACTGGGCCATCATTCTGGAATTGCCGCCGTGAATAATGCCGTGATTCCGATTAAGAGCTATCGAGCATCCCCATAAGAAGTTGCTGTGTCGAGTTCGTAAGCCCATTAATTTCAATGATTCCTGTCCAGTGATGGTTTCTACTACTATCTAAAATCGTTCGAGTCATTTTCAAATTGATGAACCTTCAAAGAACTCCACACTTTCTCAATTCACCATAAAACCACGATGATGATTCATTCGATTTTCGCCCGATGTTCTTCTTTCTTCTTTTACACCACATAATTTCACGACTTCGTACAGTTTGCACAAGAAATTTCCAAACAGCCCTCGACATAAATGCGATGCCTTCGTCATTGGCATTGAGGTCATCCGTGAGCCTCAATTTGACACACTGACCTAGCAGAGAATGGGGTCAAGCTATCCCTCAATATGATAGCGAACCACATGTGCCGTTGGTGCTCTGTCTGCGTTCGTTATTTCCTTTCTCTATAATGTGCTTTAACTTCAGTCTAATAATTTTGGCGAACCGTCATGCAATGTAGTAAAATGTTATTTAAACTCTTAACGCATAATTACAATATTGTCGAAGAGTTCTATGTTATAATAGGATAGGTAAGAAAACTCTTGTTGAAATTTGTATCTTTGAGCAATAAACGCATACATATCAATAATTTAGAATTGAGACATCGATAACCGTATGACATTCATGACACTTTTGATGAAGTGAACAAAGTAATGCAAATTGTTAAAGCTCTAAGCTCAAAAGTTAAGGCATCATCTAAGAGATATATTGTCAGTAGTTTTAATCGATGTTTCAAAAACCTTTCACCAAATATCGTTAAGAGTAATTGATAATTTCTTTACATGATTGAGCTCATACGAGGTTGATACCGAAACCTAGATTGAGCCAATGCTTCGATTTCATCGTCTTCTTTAGAGCTTGTTAATCTTATTCGGAGTAGGACCGCTCGAATGAAAAGCTTCACTGAGCGATGTCTCTATATGGATGTTTGTTGTTTGCCAGTGACTGGTGACATGGAAAGAAAAGTGACGCTTTATCACCGAGCACGATTCGACTCTAGCGTTAACGAAGATGAAGAACCAAAACGGTGACGTCCGACTGAGGAAAGTCGCCTGGAATTATCAACGCTGAAGAATACAAAGGCATTGAAACGTTGACTTAGTAGTGACTTCAGTATCAATCTACCCAAGCTCAAACAATGTGGCTCAGTGACTAGACGTGTTTAGCGCCGCACACAAGGTCGATGGTTCGATCTCAGCTCTAATGGCTCACCAAGTCATCCATCCCTCCGGGCTTGGTAATCTGATACTAGAGTGGTCCCAGACTTATATGGAAGGATAAGCAGCACTGACTCGAGATAGCGGTAATGCCACCACCTGTACTATAAAGGCCAGATATGCATTTAATCATCTCATAAAGTTAAAAATCAAAGACGAATGAATAGCTCATCCCTCAGGGATTGATCAACGCTGAGTGCTTTATTCTTTTATTCTATTATTATGATCTATTTTGAAATTGCTAAGCCAGGAAATGTACTTGCGACTGGGAACAAGATATACGAGAGATCAACAACTATCTTCTGCATCATGCAAAAGCAATAAGGTCGATGTCGCGTTTGAGCGTTAAAATAAATCATGTGCTAATTGATGATTGTTAACGAGACTGAAATGCATTAATTGCGCAGCCTCTTTGGTTTGTAGCCAACCATTGTGACGATGGTAATAGGAGATCAAAGTCGAGAAATTTATCGTTTTCATACAAACGTTTTCGTCCTTTTCGTGGCTTCCGGTATATTCGTACAAAGTGTCTTCAAGACTTCCATACAGAATCCCAAGATTAATTTACCGCGCTAAATAGCGAGTTGACTTTAGATAAGTAGCTCTATGGACAGGTTATGCTAGATGAGACTATGTTTTCAGAGGTAGCATGGATTCTCCAAGTACGCCAAATAGCATGAAGTCAGGAAGAAGTAGAGGTATTCGTATGCTAATAGCATATCAAGTAGGCTAATGGTTAAACCATTATGATGGAAATAAAAATAAATGTTGCGATGTTTTTGCTCCTACTAGAGTGATATTTGAACCCATTTTGCACTTTCTAAATCAATGTTTATTCTAGCTGTTCTTGTAAGTCTAAGTACCTGACTAATTTTAGAGTCAGCGTTTGGCTTTCCGGAACAAGATGTAATACGTTTCATTAACAACAATGGCTTGTCGAGAGAGGAAGCCCGCGATTTTATGCTTTTTCTTAGTAAGCGCTCGTTCAATATTTCTTTCCACACTACGACTTCTTATTTGCCAATAGTATTTTTTCCTAAATTCAACAGACCCATTCTGTCATATGAATCGTGAAATCCACCGCTTCCCGCATTCGATCCGTTTACAAGCATTTATTACCATCCATGAAAGTCTTCAAATTGTCACGTGTTGGTTCAACTGTTGTACGAGAATTGTTGTCTTTCTTATGAATGCTGATGAATGTGCTCGAGTTTATTCCAGCTGGAAACCTGAGATAGTTGAGTGAGAGTGTTCCTTAGAATATAGGGAGCTTTTTTTTCTGTCCAGACAAGTGTGGTACGAATCTCCCTATCTCGGTGGCATGAGAGCCTTGGTGAATCCGGTGAGGGACCAAATCAACATCGTGTCGGCGCCTCGGCATCACCCGAGCTACCAGCCTTCTTCTATGTCATAATTAGTTCTTACAGTTCTCTCAGGAAAAAAATTTGCAGTCGCTTTGTGCTATTTTGGTTACACTGTACTGAATGAGGTAAAGTTTGTGAATTTCAATAAATGATCAGATTACGTCGTCAAGAAATGTAGTAAGCAAATGTAACCGTGAATACAAAATTTTGTGGAATTGGAAAGAAAAAGAAAAGAGAAGAAAAAGAATAGTGGTAAAGGTGTAGGTTAGTTCATGAACGAAGCAAACCAATTTTTTCAGCCTTTGTACATCAGGCCAAGGACACGAACTGCGATAATATGGGAATTATATTGAATGCCACCGCACTGGTTAATCTCATTACGCGATTGAACAGCAACGGTGAACACTATTCGGTTTTCCATTTTTGATTGAAGCGTCATTACTTTCTGGTTTTTTAACAATTTCTTGCCTTAATGCATGTTCTTAGTGTTTGCAGAAACGAGGAATGAGGAATTGTCTGACATAATCCACCCGAAAGTTCTTTGTTCTGCTCTTTCAAAGACTAAGTCATCAGCATCGTCTTCGGATTTTATTCATTCGCTTCCATATAGGAAATCTCCAGGTTCTACACCTTAGCAATTTTATGGTGACGGAATGAGTGAAATAAGTGACTGAGTAAATCTTTAACATTGATTTTAGGCTTCAGACCGACTGTTGCAAAACACAATGATGTAAAATTCTATCCGAACATCATATGTGCTATTTGTAAGGAATGGGTCTGCTCACGTAGCCGGTTAGTAATGTATATATTTCAATTACTGCTTTACGATGCAAGATCTTTGCAACAATCTATTTCGGTTATTTTCATTTCGCCGATTTTACTTTAAAACAGCAGATTCTAAGTGGGTTTAGTTGATAAAAAGATAAAAGTTTCGACGTTGATCCGTTCTTGGCAGATTCACCAAGAAGTCGACAGCATGGAGTCGAATGAAGTGTTTTCAATTGTGATCAATGAATGAAGTTATTGTTTATTCAGCTAACACCGACACTGACAATCAACATTCAGACGTCTTCACATTAGTGCGCATCTCGACTATCGTAAATATAAGTGCTCGTTTTGTGGTTTCTGTCACAGCAAAGAAATTTTTGTATCGTCACATATCCGACGATGCCACAGTGGTCGAGGAGTGGTTACTCAGCACAGTGACTCGTTCACAGAGAACAGGTAAGCTCTGAGGGAATTTTACCTTATGTGCGGCGAATAGAAACATAACTAGTGTGTATGCAAATATAGTAGTGCATGTGGCGCAGTGGTTAGGGGTGCTCTGCGTCACCCACAGATCAATGGTTCGATCTCGCGCTCATGGCTCACCAAGCCATCCATCCCTCCAGAGTCGGCAAATTGGTACAGACTGGTTTCAGAATTGTCTGGGAGGATAAGCAGCACTGACTCGGTTCAGCGGGAGGCCACCGCGAGTCATTGTAAAGGCCAGATATGCATTCAATCACCTCAAACGAAGTAAAAAGAATTGAAGATGAATGCATGACGCATTCCTCAGAGATTGATCAACTTCGAGTGCTTTATCCTTCACACTTTTTTATGCAGTTATGTCGAGACTTGGATAACATCGCAATTGGGATAGCTCGAGATAAACTATAATAAAGAGTAGTTTACTATTAGAGCACCATAACCAAGTGGTTGTGATGCCCGTCACGGCGCGCGCAGGGCTGAATCCCGACCCTCAACACTCTCTAGTGGTCAACAAGAAACGCTCTATGGAACGCTACAGTCAGGCTATCCTCGAGGCTGCAAGGACACGCACTTGACTAGTTTTCCACAGCGTTCAAGAAGGCTAAAAACGATTGAATGCTGCAAGACTGGGATCCGTACAGTGAAAAAAGTCACTATGATTGTGGATAATAAAGTGTGTGAAGTTAAGTCTACAATCGTGTGCCATATGAAATGAGTCTAAGCTTTCATACTTCTATTTCAATCATCTATCCAGACTTTTTTTGTTGAATTTCCTAGAATTGGAATTCACAATGTAATTTTTCTTAAGGATTGAAAACATATGCAATGAAAGCATTGCAATGACAAGAGATGTGCTTAATGGTAGCTATGATGAGAAGTCATATGCCGACTATTCAAGGATTATTGCGGTGAATATGAATGTTTCTTCTTATTCACATGTCTGGACTCTCTTGAGTTTTTTCAATTCATTTGCAGCCACGCAACCAAATCATGAATAAGGAGCGAAGTAACCGAACTAGAATTCTGGGCGCCGTAAGAGATGCAACGACCGTGCAGTTATAACTGTGAATTCTTGCTTGTATTTTTCTGCTTTGTGTCATGTTTGTCAAATTCCACATGTATGTTGCAAATAATAAAGTGTTCAGCTCTCAAATTTAGGTGAAAAACGGCATTTTGCTTTGACGAGGGAGCACTTTCAGGTCAAACTGTGACTATGTTTCTCCAAAAATTCCTCGCATTTCCAAACTTTCGTTAATTAGCCTGCTTTTCTCTTACAAATCACTTGATCAAAATTATAATCTACATTGTTTAATGATATGCAGCTATTTTGTTGCACAAAGATTGGTGCTTTTCTCGCAGGAAGAATGATGGCGATCAAAGAAGTCGGTGAGATCACTTTTGAGTTGGTTGCAGACTTGAAATTTTTCCTCCTGCAGTGCTGCTTCATGGCGTGGAAGAGATGTTAAATCTGTGAAAAATTATCAAAAATATACGGTGAATTTGGACGGTCAAATCATGAGGTATTCATCGAGGCGTGACTTTGAGTTTAGCCCTTTTCATTTTGATTGCGAGCGATGGTGCTACGACCGTATTGAAGTATCTGGCCAAGCTACTACACTATTCTCCACCATACCCCAGTCTTTGACAAGAACTCATTCATATAAAAAAACTAATTAGATAATAGTGCAAAAGAGGTTATGAAAGAACCCAGCACTAATTACATAGTTGAATTTGCATGCTGTTTGCAATGTCGACAATATTGGCATTCTCCTCAATATTTTTTCTCTTTGTTTTGAGCAAAACCTAGGCGATTTTCATATTCATGTTGGGCTATTGCTTTATAATAATTATAGTGTCGTCATATTCTTCTTTCTTGCCTTCTTCTCTTCTTCTTTTCTTTTCTGCTTCAATTCTTTCAACGGAAAATACTCATAGATGCTCATTTGTAGAGGTTTCTCTAGAAAAAGAAACTCTTGCACTTTATTGATCCGTCTTCCCACTGTTTTTTTTCTCTTCGTCGTGCTGATCCCAGTACTCCTAGTATTTAGTTGGTCCTTTTTCATCTTCCTCTCAAACGTCGTAGAATATTGGTTGAGCACATCTCCTTGGTAAGTATCCTTCCCTGTCGAAACGAATCGAATAGGAATGTGCTGACATTTTTAAATATTTCTCACTCTGACTTGCTCAGCTGCCACAAAATGAAGTTGGCAACCAAAGACCGCTGTGGAATGTTTGGGCTTTCAAATCGCTTGACCGTTCATACAAACTTTTAACTGGCAGTAATAATGTGCTCCACCGTTATCACTCTAGTGAGGGGTGAACGCTCTGTTTAGGAAGTTGAGTGACCCACAGATGGTGACAGTAAAGAATTCTAGCCTTTAACCTTCTAAACTTATTGCGGAGCTAAATTTAACAGATTGTTTGCTGAAATCGGTGAGAAATTTATTCTGCAATAAATTATTGGTTTTGTATAGTTGAAAAGCTTTCATTACGTTTCAGATATAATACCTTGTTCCGTGATGTTCCTCGTACGCCGTTCGACTAAACAATGCAGTAGTGATCAGTGACTTGTGATGTAGTGTGCATACGTGTTTGATAACAGAACTGCGCAGTACGACTCGAGTATGTGCTGGTATTTGTCGTTGTCGTTATGAAGACAGCGACAAGATGTATGGGCTTCTCTGCGAATACACCACTCTGCCAGATTCCAAGCGATGATCCAGCCATCTTCTTTTATTTTTCGTACACAGTTGTCTAGTTCATGCAGTAAAGCCCGTAATATCTTACGTGACACGAATGCCCTGTGGTGGCGGAAGACTACGAAAATCACAAAGGATCATGGTACGTATTATTCAAAAAACCGTTGTACAGATAAGAAGCAAAAATAATGGAACCAAAATGTGTTGAAACAACGTTGAGCCAATATTTAGAGTGTAATTTAATCACTTTCGCCAGGAATTGAAGATTCAAGTTGATGTTAAGATACTTCCCTAAAACGCCTACTGAATGAACAGCTCACTCAAATGCTCAGACACTTTTGCAAGATGATGGTCAGAGAATTTGCATTTTGTACAAAATAAATATCATTGATATTAAGCGATAATCTTTTGCACAAGTTCTTCAGCCGATTTCGCGATATGTCTACCACGAATCAGAAGGCGATGCATCCACGATTGTTCGGTCGGTGGATTAGTGGAGTCGAACGGATCCTGAAATACTCAACTGATACTGTCCGGCTAGTAGGTAGAATGTTTGTCATTTTAGTTGAAGCGGTGCGAATAATTGTTCTATGAAATTTAGCTGCACTTGTAGGCAGATAGAGAGCCGCAGTGCTCTAAAGCAACGACTCCACTATAAGATTTCCATCAACATCACGTTTCAGCTATGGTCCCCTGACAACTAGGCCACGTTTCTGTGCCAAAACCAGACAACCCCGCCATTTCTCTAAGGTCGGAAACGTGGTATTGAACTTGTTTGGGAGAACAAACTAAATCGAACTGACAGGTGAATTAGACCCTGCAATTCATTCTATGGGCATGACATGCCTTCAGTTATATCTATGATGTCACAAAGAAAATGGGCCACATCTTTGTGGCACTGATTTTAACTAAACGCTTTACTTTTTCCGACTTGTACATGTGACACTGCTAGGACTTCCAATCAAAAACAATAGGCATTTATGTGTTGTATTTTGATCTGATATTCACGAACTACCATGTTTTGCAATTTGAGAAGTCAACTGTCTGAAAAATCTCACCTGTATTTGTCTAATTAGTTCAGCCCACATCAATGTAATGTTCATCGACAACAACGCCGACACCTCGACAAAACTACATTTGTAAATTTTCGATAATGATTTCCCTTCTGTAAAAGGAGATCAGTTAGCTAGATGGAACGTTGGACGTGCTTATTAGTTACCAAGTAGTTCTAAACACTTAGAAAGCATTTTTCGTTCTTTTAGACACTACAGCTGCTCAGTACTTCCAGTAGCTCGAAATATATAAAGTACTTCACACTAATGTTGTGAGTTCGTTTGTCTCTGCTTTCTTAGAAAAAAAAAAACGGTGGCCACTGATTATTCGACAGCGCTGCTGCTGTTCCATTACAGATGTAAACATCGTTATAAGGAACATCGACCAGCCTTTAGTTTTCCATCACTGCACCTGGCCCATATTTTACTACTTTGGATGGCTGAATGTCCCTGGATGTGAAATTGTTTACGGATGCTGGAGTACAAAGAGTGACAAGTTGGACATTCATCACTTTCAAAGTTGTGTCAAGTAAAAAGAAAATAGTGTACTTCTGCGCTAAACGGCGCGGGATGGAGAAATGACCACTCTCACTGGCAAAGACTTTGCATTGCACTTTTAGTAATCATTTTGAGGCTTAAATATTCGGCTACTGCACTACGTGATTATTTTTAGAAAAAGTCTTTTTATAAAACGATTCAGCCAAAGGAAAGCATTAGTGCTTTACGTTTTACATGCGCATATTTCGCGTAGGATAGCATTCCTAATCAAATTACTAGTAACCATTCGTTAGCGTAAGTTTCAGCAACTCCAACGCTATACTTGTTTACTGGAAAGACCGTTTCACCGCAGTGTAGAAGGGAAAATAAGATTGAATTCAGATACGTGAGCATTCTTTTTTTGGCTAATCTGCGAGCTGTTGTCGGTGGTTTCAACACCTCGATCTATCGATGGCGCTGAGACGGCTCACATGTGTAGTTCGATTTTTTATTCAATTAAGATTTTTTTCCCGCTTTGGAAGAATCTGCAGATAGTTTTTGAATAGTTGTTGTCCAACAAAAGAAGACGTCTCTTCTTCTCGTGCCGCCTAACGGAAAAGAACCGAAAATCGATTTATAAAATGAAAGGATGAAGAAGGAGCCTTTGCATTCTTGGAAGACATAGCCGTATAGCCTCGAATAGCAATCTGTTGCCGGTGGAATGTCCTGTGATCGCTTCGACACGGCCATCGCAAAATTCAAGGGAGAGAAAGACTCTTCCAGTTAAAATCATACTGAAAACTCTGTGCCGCCTATATAGTTAACAGTTACTTTTTCACTTTGCTTCATTTATTGTTCTTCTATCCTATATCACACTAAATTTCTCACACATTGCTCACCAAAAAAAACTTGTAATAGCCAGTAAAAAGAAAACCACAGGGACTATACTTTGCGAAGAGGCGAGACATACACAATCTGATGATTATTGTCTCAGGGAATAATAGAACATTTGAAAAAAATACAAGAATCAAAACTTTGAGTCACTTTGCTCGGTTCTACGAGTACAGGACTTCGGGCGCTAAGTAAACGGGATGAATGATTGCTTAAAGTCATCGAACGTATGATGGACAGGATAATGTCAAGGAGTATCCTGCAGCTACCAAGCGAGGGAAGAAATCCGAGCTTACATCGATAGCAGTTGAGAGAGAGGGTCGTGCATGGTAAAACATCGACTGGAGAAAGTGGTGGATGTACGAGTATAAGACGAAGACATGATAGTTAGACTTATTTAGGATGATCTTGGAAAAAAATATATGTCTTATGTTCTTTAAAACTTAGACCGATTAGGCAACTCGAAAATCGTGACATGAACGGATGATTACTGACCACATCCACTTGCATCAACAGACAATCAAAAGGAGAGTCAGGTGATAGAAGGAACAAATAGGCACGCAAGTACAGAAAGATGTAGAGTTTGAATAGCAACAGCATTCTCGATGCCATTGGTTTCATACGATTATCTACTATCTATCTATCTATCTATCTATCTATCTATCTTTTGCTAATATCAAATCGACTCACCAATTGTAGAAACGACAATGTTTCGTTTCAGATCAATCTTGTTGCCTACAAGTACTACAGGAATAATTGCCGAATTTCTAGTTTGGAAGATTCTGCAAAATCAAATAGTGGATTGAAACAGAGAATAACCAGTAAAAATAATTTACGTTGAAAACACTAAATCTTTTATTTTAATCTCTTTATAGCGGTAGTATGATGATACAAATATACCCAATGATGTTGAGTGATGTGCAAAACATTCGCATCAGCGGGATTCGAACCCCTGTTTTACACTATGCGGGGCGAGTGCTCTCACCCGCTGCAGTAGCGACGCCTGCTTTGCCAGTGGCTTTAGTACAACGGTAGTGCGCAACGGGTTGGAGCACGCACCCTGGATAGGGTGGAATGCGGGTTCGAGTCCCGCTTGACGCGAAAGTTTTGCACATCACTCATGAATAGTTCAATCTCGCAATGTATTTTGAGCCTTTCATGAGGTCTGCTATGGACGCTTATACAGTGTAAGACACGTGTTACGGTTTTACAGCCTTACAGCCCCCTCATTCAGTCATTCGTCGGGAATCTACCCCTACACAGAAGAAAGAAGGAAAGGGTTCGTGCCTTGCACTATATAAAAGCTCATTACAGACTCATGAAAGTCTCAAGATACATTGGCAGATTATATTGTTCTTGAGCGCAGTCTCAAAATAGTCAGTTGCAAATTTTGTTACAAGAATAATTTACTTAACCGTCTTTTAGCAATAATAGGCTGTCCTAACTATATATCCAATAATGTTGTGTGATATGCAAAACTTTGAGCCTCCGGTGTGAGTTGAACCTGTGTCTCCACCTTTTCGGGACGCGTGATAACCACTGCACCACTGGGGTGCCTGTTCTGCTATCACTCTATTGGATAAATCAATGCGCGCCAAAAACTGATATTATGAACAAAAAATGAAACGCACCCACATTCCTAAATATAAACGAACCTGTACAGTATGTTTGTCGCTCGTTTGAATGATTCCCTACTATCTACTGAATATACGACAATATATGTTGTAAGCTGATCGGTGAATGGTGCAGACTGGAATGGAAGATCAAGGGAAACAAAGTTACACTCCTAACATTTATGTAGTACACCAAATCTTAGAAGAGTTCAAAAACAAAAACAAAAAGAACTTAATACCATGTTAAACATCTACTTTACACGCACCTCAAGTGTCGATTCCAGTACAGTTTCCAATTGTACTTCTTCGCCGTTCAGAAGAAAATTAGTAACTCTCGTCCCCGTCTCTTCTGTATCGTTTGCTGGAAAAAACGGCTTAGATGTCGACACAAAGCAAAAACAACCCCCAATGGAGAGTTAGTGCATACAAAAGGATTTTTTGTGTAAGAACTGGGTATAACGCCTTATAAATACCCATACGAAATTTAGCTATCTCATCCTTTCCTTCTGAAAAAACAGAGCGACGAAGATGATCCTTTCTTTCCTATAGCAAACCACAGCTTTCAGAGATCAAGATTGGCCTCAAATATGAGGAGGAACTGAGTGAGCTAAGCAACCCCATCGCACTTAACGCTTCCCATGAGTATGTTGTACCCACGCTTGTATCTAATTTACGAAATTCAACGAAAACAGTTATATCAAAAGCGCCTTTGGCGATACCGAGTCTTAATTATGCCTTTCCACAAGAAAGAGATCTAGAGCCTTCCCTGAATAAGTAACACGCAATGTATCCTTTCATCATTATTTGAGCCAACATGTCATGTGGTCTGGTAAGGGCTCTTGTACAGCCCGAGACACGTGTTTCGTCCTTACAGACTCATCAGCCGGGCAGAACCCGTCGTCTGTCGATCTTTTCATAGTCAGTTCTCTCGGGAGCGTCACACTCCTTATATATATAGTCATCGACGACGTACGCTTTACACTCTATGTCAGGTGAAACATTCACCTAACACAGAGTGTTGTGCACTCGATTGCTCATTGGCTGGTACTTTTATCATAATTATACCTTTATCTCGAGTGCTTTGTTTAGATCACGCTCAAATTTCGGGTCTCGGGCTGTACAAGAGCCCTTACCAGACCACATGACATGTTGGCTCAAATAAGGATGAAAGGATATATTGAAATTTGAGCGTGATCTAAACAAAGCACTCGAGATAAAGGTATAACACGCAATGGTTGTTTGAAAACATTGATGACGCACACTAAGACGAACAAAGAGGGGCGAATCACCGTTCTATTGACAACAGTTCTTTAATATCTACCTTTATGATCATTAATTCAGACTTATTGATAGCAATGGATTCATGAAACTAATTTTGGAAGAAGAAGTCATCAATACCGGAAAGAAGTCTAAAGCATCTACTGGCAAGACTTTTGCAGAGCTTTAGATAAATTTCAACATCCAAAAATGGAACTCAAAGAGGAGTTTCTTGTGAATACGTGCTTTCGTACCACTTCAATCAGAATCGCGCACATTACTCACCCATATAAGACTATGTGGGTTTGTCTGTGCTACTAAATCAGAGACATTAAGAGTTACAAGTGAACGACTTCTCGTGAACTGTCTGGCAGTGGAAATCTACTGAGAACTATTGAATAGAGAGCTTGCAGTTGGCTCATCGCCATCAATGACGAATAGGTCACTTTAAGCTGACAAAAGGCTGAGTCTACTGTTATTACGAAGCAAGTAATCACCTTTTGCCAGCCCTTATAAGCCAGTAGAAAACGCTCCTAATAGAGGATAGAGGATAACGCTTTTGGCACAGACTAGACTTCACGAGTGCGCCGTAGGCATGAAATGGACCCTATGCGTAGAATCTGGGAGGTGAGTGTATACGTATCGCTCTAAGCTATAACTTCCTGTGATCCATGGATTTTTCAAATAGTCTGAATTAGACCGGCACTCAAGACTAAATCAACGACCATGTTTGTGTTGCAGAGAACGTCTAACAACTATACGATGTATACTCTACAGAAAGCAATGAATCAATAGCCGATTAACATGGTCGTGAGCAGATGCAGTAAACTGTGGTTTACAAAAAACCAGAACTGCGGCTGGTCGTTACAAACCATTAATTTACCGTCTATTGATAAAAAATTGACAGAATACTCTAGTTGTGAGAATTTGAGGGTAAATAGTGAACACTCACATATAAAATGCGTTTGATCGGGTGTCGTGCTCGAGGCAACATGATGAATTTGATGTGCGAGTGTTTTCTTGCCACTATTTCGACTACCGTACATCCGCACGACGACGTGACGTGTTGGACAACTGATCGACCGTTGCAGGTATATCTCAGGACATGTGGCTCGACGATTCTCATCTGAAACCTCAGCAATAAATGGAATTGAAGATCAAAACACTTTGTAACAATTTCCATTTCAGTGTCGTCGTACGCCATCTAAAACGGCTGTTCATTTACTGTCAGCGTAATAGTCTGGAAAATGGGAATGGTGATCTTGGCCGATTCAAATCTAAGCTGTAAACCACAGGTCTGGCTTTAATTGGTTTCAGCTGAAAGTAACTGTACATGGTAGTGCAGGCGGTGCCTGAATAGAGCTGACACTACCATTTGTTGCCCACTTACCTCTTTTCGTAGCAATTGCCCTTCGGAGTCCTTTGAACTCATAACCATTGTCAATAAGTGATCCATGTTTATACTCAAAACTTCGTAACTGTCCCTCGATAGGCTCAACGTGTGGTGAAGAGTCCTGTGAGAAAAAATTTTTCAGATAACGAGTATAAGCTTTTTTCTGAATAAAAAGCAGAAAAACATTGAAAATCTTCGCCTTTGGTGGTGGCAAGTGTAATCATGGCAGATTTGCCAGATACGAATTAGCTGGAGAACTGTATTGGAGGGATCAAAATAAACATCGACGCAAAACCGAAACTGTTCTTTTCATTCATTCCTATGGTTTAGCTTTGAGGGATTTGTATAGAAGTGTTGAACTCGGCGATTAAACACAAGAATACTGAGAAATCGTTTCTGCTACACAGCCACATTGCAGTAAAAGTCGTGCCGTTCCTTGTAAAGTCGTGTGGTCGCCCTAACGTGGTGGTTTACTAAGGAAGGAATTTGAGGCAAGGAGATATTTCTAGTATTTCAATTGCATTTTTCGCAGTGTCATAATGTGTCGTAAATACCTAAGATAATTGAGTGGTGAGCAAAAACACGGCCTAAGGAGGGAATTGAGCCCGCGTTTCATCCATACCGGAGACGCGTGCTTTACCACCACACCACAGAGGCGCAGTTGCACCACCACTATTCTTCAATATCTGTGTTAGCTATCAACCACCATCCTTTGACAGGTTTGGTCGGGTATGCGATATCGCTTTATAAACCAATTAGAGCTAACAGCCATTTCACTGATACTCGAAATTTTTAGTATTTCAACTGCATTTTTCGCAGTACTATGATGTAAAACACCCTGGCTCGGCTATTCACTCGCTACCTGTCAGAATGCAAGGTCCCTATTCAATGTAAAATTAGCAAGGCCGCATTGTTGTTCAAAAAGAGAGACCTTCACGCATAGGCAATTATCGCCCAATCTGCTTGCTGTCCGTTGTCTATAAACTCTTCACTCGAATCATCTTAAACAGGATTGACAGAACACTAGACGAAGGACAGCCATGCGAACAACCGGGTTTCCGAAAAGGATTTACTACCATAGACCACATCCACGCGATTACAAGACTCATTGAAGTTCACGAGAGTACAAACAACCACTCTGTCTCACTTTCATCGATCCCAAGAAAGCCTTTGATTCAGTGGAAACAGAAGCGGTTATAGAGGCTTCGGATAACCAGAGTGTCCCTACTCAGTACATAATGATCCTTCGTGAGCTTTATAAAGATTTCACAACCAAAATATCTCCATTCTACAACAATATCACTATTGACGTAAGAAGAGGGGTTCGACAAGGCGATACAATTTTGCCAAAACTATTCACTGCCACCCTACAAAACGTCATGCGAACATTAGAATGGGACGAAATGGGAGTGAAAATTGACGGTTGACAATCAAACCATCTTCGCTTTGCTGACGATATCGCTCATGACACCAAACATCAGCCAAGCGGAACGAATGTTGACCGATTTCGATATTGCCTATGGAAAGATTGGTCTTGAACTGAATCTAACGAAAACAATGTTCATGAGGAACGGATGGGTTGCTAATGCCCCATTCACGCTCAACGGAACGACAATCTCCGAATGCCTTAGTTAAGTCTATCTAGGTCGTGAAATCAACATGATGAACTACCTAGCTCCAGAGTTGAGAAGGAGGAAACGAGCGGATTGGGGAAAGTTTAAGAGCATCGAAGATGTAGTGAAGAGGACAAAGAACATCCGACTCCGTGCCCACCTTTTCGACTCGACAATTATCCCTATCCTAACGTATGCAGCAGAAACCTGGTCGCTACGTAAGCAGGATGAAAGATCACTTGGCGTTATCGAACGCGCAGTCGAAAGGTCGATGCTAGGACTATCCTGTATCTCGCAGATGAGAGAAAGGATCCGAAGTTCCGACTCACGTCAACGATCGAAAATCAAAGACGCCGTTCTACACGCCAGGATATCGAAAATAAGGTGGGCCGGACACTTAATGCGCTTCAACGACAACCGATGGACGAGAGCCGTTACCGACTGGATTCCTCGGGACGTCACGCGCTCTAAAGGAAGACCACTGACCCGTTGGTCCGATTTCTTCACCAAAGCGATTGAAGAAAGATAAGATGCTCAGCGAATCCGAGCGAGGAGGACCCACTGGGCTACTCTTGCACGCGATAGGGAAAAATGGAAGAGTTGCTGGTACCCGCTCGAGTCACTCGACGATCAACGGGACGACAGGTGATACAAGTGATGATGTATAGCAACGCGATAATTTTTTTTTCAAAAGTGAACATCTCTCAGGTGAATGCCAGGACGAGAGAGGGAATCTCATTTAGATTCATGTTCTTCGTGGTGTTGGTCTATCTAACCGAATAAAGATCAGCACGAAAATTTTGTTAACCCTAGGTTTACATGAGTATTGCTGTTTTCAACAGTCCGGATAAAAAGCAAGCACAATTATTTTCAAGCGAAAGTATAAGGCTGACCTTCCTACACACATTGTTGTTTGCTTCCATGAACCACCGCCGCCAAAGAATGTGTACCTGTAAAAAACTTTGCATTTTCTAAACCCTTATCTCCAATATGATGATCCTTACTGGGAAGAAGCATGGTAGAGAATGGCAGCCTTTATTTTGAAAATTATGGGAATCGTAGTAATTGAAAAAAGAAGTTGAGGAGATGAGAGTCAGCATTACAGCACAGCAACTACAGAAGTAATTTTTTAGTGAATAATATAGTGCAATGAGTATAACTATGAATATGGAAAACTAAGAAGTCACAAAAGTTCTTAATTTTGCTTATAACACAGAAACTTAGTGAAGTATCTTTTAAGATACTCTAGCAAAGCAGTGGTATTTATCGCAAAGCCGCACACCTAAATTCATGAACGATAGGCAGAAATAGGAAGAGAGTAAAATTGAAAAGCTCTTTACAGATTGCTCGATAGCATCAGACATGCATGGAAATAACTGCGAAGGTTCCACGGACACCTATCTCTCGTGGCGTATTGTGAGGATGCAAAAGACGAATTTTATAAATGAGTGGATAAACAAGTACCAGGATAGAAAAAATTCCTCAACATCCGCTAAAAATTCAGATTTCGTGTTCATTCGAAGCAGCATCGGTTATTCTGTGAGAAACTCATTGATTCATTTAATATTTATTGCTTATATTTATTCACTGAAAAAACATTGATTCGTCGAAGGCGCGCGCTATTTCAGCAAAACAATACCACATCGCACTTTGCAAAGAATAATAAATAAGTTTCCAAAATAGAAGTAGTTGAGGTCCTGTCCCACATAGCCTACAGTTCAGAAGCTGCGCCGTCCGATTATAGCCTTTTCCGCTCAAGGGAACGTTTGGTTGCTGGACGCCCGTTTAAAAGATTTGATCACGTTGAAGAGCATTTCAAAAGTCTTTATTCAGAGCCCAACGAATGGCAGTATTTGAGCAGATGCGGAAGTTTGCAGATCGTTGAGAGATTATCGTGAATAATGATTGTCTTCATTTTGAATAAAAATTACTGCTTTTTTCACTGAATTTATTAATAAACTTTGAATTTTCAGCGGGTGTTACGTTTTACCTAACCTAATAAATTAATGAGCATAATGGAACTAACCTAATAAATTGATGAACTATTGTTTAGCTTCCATAATAAAAGAACTCAACGCAAATACTAGGTGAAGTTTGAGTAGAAATTTTATATCACGTCAAAGAATTCGATCATTTACGACGCTTTGAGATCCTGGTGAGAAAGTAGCAGTTCTCCGCAGTGACGAAAGAAAGGGAAAAAAGAAGAACAAAGAGCGAGACGTTGCTAGGAAGGTTTTATATTGGGACCGACTAAAATGTTTATGAAAAATTTGCATTTATTTGGTTATTTATTCACATTTTACATGACCCGACATCACATATTGTGCTTATTTCACCACTTTTTTGATTCAGTGCTTTCTCAGCATTTCTCTCACCCATCCCTATTTCTGTATTCAAATTTTTTATCCATCCTTGAATCTGCGTGGGATTTCGTGAGTGATCTGACTGCTGCTTAGAAATTTTCAGTCGTTTTCATGAAAGTAGCTATGAATAACAGCCACAGTGATTTTTTTCTCCCGTGTTCCTGTCCTATCTCACATTTGTTATGATAATTGTGGATGGAATGTCGTCAGATGGTGATGTACAATTCACACTTTGGCATGGACATGGAAGATTACGGAGGAAATTTTGCGGTCTCACACTTAGAGAGTTGCTTGAATTTGTGGCCATGAAACAGCAAATATTCATCCGAAAAGTAGATTTGACAACAGCGCAATTGTCGGCAACCGTTGTTGGAGTGTCACTTGACGAGGTTTCGATAGTGATTGGAGTTATTGCGTTGATACTACGAGCACCATAGAAAACATCTATATTAACAACGTATTTGAGAAATATTCGTTCTTAATATTGTTTATAGCGCAGTAGATAGAGATGAAATGTAGTACTAACATGACTGTAGGCTCGATTCCGACGTCACCAACAAACCAATCCCTCTAACTCTCCGCGGTCAGCAAAATGCCAGATTTGATTGATGAGGCCAAAAAAAGTGATTTGATACAATTCAGGCCACCGGAAGCTTTCGCATAGGTCAAAGACGGATTCAATGTTTTCCACGTTCATGTGTTTTAAAGCGAATCTTTACTGAACTGATTAAAGCTTGTTGGTTTATCAAATTTTCTTAGTAATTCGACCTGCTTTATCATCCCAATTGCCCGCTCGTTATAGAAGTGCCATAGAAATTCACAATAGGCGTTGCCACCATTGTCGCAGTGCGCCAAATCTCCTCTCGGTTCACAACAGCGAGCGATTGTGTGAGCGTCAAAAATGAGTTCGCCATTTGAGCATCTTGCCAAGTGTTTTGACGCGAAAATGCCTGTCAGCCTTAACGGTGATTTTGACCCATTCGCAACCGCATGGATGCTATCGTGTCCATAGTGTCTGTACCTTTCGCATATGCACAAATTTCGGTACACATGGACCTTCAGTGTTGGACTTTTGAAATCACATTTCTAAGGCCTTTAAGCCTTTTCTAAGACCTTTCTTACTCTGTGAATCGAAGGAAAAAAGAACGATAATCTGAATGATTTAGTTCGCCGCGTCCTTAACTAAGTGCTGATTTCCAAATTATCAGAGGTTTTGATATCTATGCCGATTTCGCGTCATTGACACGATCTGAATGCTGCTTAGGCACTTGAATGTGGTCGCCGTCACAAATGCGTTAATTGAAGTATGAACGGTGACAGTTCTTGTTGAAAAATTTTTTTTTCATCAAAACTAACACTTGAGAGAATGTTGTATATATTTTTTCTATCAAGCTGAGTATATCTGAAGTGTCTCCAAAACCACTATGGACTCATTTGTTTTAATGATGAAGATTGAAGAAGACTCGAAAACCAAATCCATGAGATGTGGAAATGGTAAGCAAACGAACAGCAACGGTAAATATGAGAAAGGCAAGCGGTATTGATGATTTGTCTGAAGCCTCGTTGAATGCCGCTTGATTCTACCACATCCCAGATAAACCACCACTACTTTTTGTTGTCTGTCAGATTTCTGTCCGATGTGACGCTCGTTAGCCTATCGGACTTTTTCCTCAGACTTTTTTGATATCACGCTGCGGCAAACATCATTCTATGTAGATTTCCGAGTCGATCAGCTGCAAACATTTTTGGCCAGATATACCCTATCATCGATGTCCCAAGGATTCAGCTTGCTTATCCAAGGATATATACATAAAGAGCTGTTATATAGGTTATAAACACGTGGGTGAAGCGCATGTGGTACAGTGATTAGAGGTGTTCCGCGTCGCACACAAGGTTTATGGTTCCGTCACGCGCTCATGCTCACCAAGCTTTCCATCCCTTCGAAGTCGGTAATTGGTACCAGACTGGTATGAGAGAATAAGCAGCACTGAATTGACACATCACTACGCCGCTGCGACTCATTGTATAGGCCAAATAAGCATCACACAAAGCTGAAATTGAAGACGAATGCATGGCACACCACTCAGTGATTAGTCAACGCCGAGAGTTTTATCCTCTTATCCTTTATTAAATAAGAGTACGAAATCTATGACTCGAGTTTCCAGCTGCAGTTCATAGTACACGTGGGGTAGTTCGATAGAAAAAATATTAAATACTTCTTTTAGAAGTGGACACGAATGACCAATTTCTACTTGGCTACTGGTATAGAATAAATTGATAATAATGCATGTAGCTAGGTTGTACGTGAGAAAACTGAAACCAAAACCGTTTTCATCGTCCATCGATAGACAATCTGAGCATGGGAAACGCACGCCGATCATGGCAGTGCGTGTGGGCAAACCACAGTAACAGCGCTAGGTACGGTAAGTGCCTGCTTTGGTAAATAAAACTATTTCCGTCGTTTCAAAAACGGCTGGTGGTGCTGGTGGTGCTAGTGCTGAATATTCAGTTCTGGCCAACCGCACAGTAAGGAGTGACAAAGAGAAGAAATCGAGTGGGAAAAAACGATTATGTGAAAACAGACAGAACTCAAAACAATCTGCATACTTATCCACTTCAGCTCATTCGAATATGTTATAAGCCCACTTAGCGCATGTTATTTCACCAGTGCAAAAATACCAGCATTATGATACGATTGATGACGATAAAATACGGGAAACACTCCTAACGCTAAAAAAAAAAAAGTCTAACAATGTATTTTACCATTCTAAATTTTTATCAAAATTGAACGACAACGCGGTGATCCAGTTTAATACGCGGACGGTCCAGTCTATCTAGGTGCTTCAATTCCACTCTGGGCTCATCAAGCCTTTCGTCGTTGCAAGGTTAAAACAAAGAAATTGGTAGCAGACCTGCCTGGGACCTGTTCGCCCTTTCCACCTCCGCGACTCCAGGGAAAATGATGTATTACGATACAACGGCATTCTGACGAGAGTAAAAAATTCCTCATTCTACAGATGAACCACAGGCAAAAAAGAAATGCTTGACGACCTTCCCAGGTTGGACGGAGGAGACAAGGCGAATGAAAGTAATGGCATCTCACAATGCACATGTGAATTCGGGCATCGCAGTGACATTTAATAACTAAAATATGAGATACCGTCATCATTCTGAACAATAACGTCATATTCCGTAAGAAATTAGCATTTATTGTAGCAATCAGCAATGAGAAGAAAAGTCATCCTATCTTGATGAATTAAAAGTGCAGTGAAAAGTTGCAAATAGAAACTGTAAAGGTGACAATAATGAAAACAAAGAGCTGGATTGAACAAGGCAAATTTTCATTGTATAATCATTTGCAGTGGATTTTCTAATTATTCTTCATTACATCAACCCACATCACATTTAATAGGCTGTGCGAATCACAGCACTTACTGCATTTGATTCACTTCCTCGTATCCACCATCTGCGAAGGCATTCGAGCGTCTTTATGTGGGTCAAGAAGCTTACCTGGGGAATTTTTCGTCTTCGTCACCAATATCGCTGACTGGTGGTAGAGTCGATTCTTCTAGGAACTCTGAGATAGCCTTACGAAGGGGCTCCACATAGTAGAGGGAATGAGTTTAAGGTGGTTAAGTCAGCGCTCAAGTAAGTAGGACTTCACATGTGATACACGGATTCACACACCTGCTTTTCCCGCTCATTCGCAATGATTCAAAGTATTTAACTTAGAAGTATGCGGGGGAGAGGAAGTATCAAGAAGCAAGGTGCTAGTTCAACAATCATATGTGAACGCCCTAGCTCGACTGTCTCTGGAAATATGACTGAACTAGTAGTCTACAGCGTTTAAGAATAACATAAGTTTCGGTACTTTTCCGTTATCTTCACCCTTTTGAGCCCCAGTAAAAACGAATTTTTTGCCTTTCTCAATCGTTTTGGTAGTCATTCTATAGCCCAAATCTAGTGAATTTAATTGATTATTCTATTATCCAAATGGATTGTTTTTTGTGTTGAACATTCAAAATGAAATTTTGTTTCACATTCGAGGATTTCTTGCCGAATAGAATTTTTTATGATCTAATTGTAATCATTCAATGAGGCAAATCTTACCAATTTTAACGGTATACTGATTTCTATAAAAGGCTTCTTAAAGCTTTGCAACTTTCAAAAGAAGATAGTTCCACGCTCAATGAGCACTTCTTGTCGCTTAGAGTGTGTGTACTAGGTGTAATATTAATTCGCTGCGCTAATCACTTGTGAATTTTTTGACAAAAAAACCGGACTATCTTTGATACTTCGAGATTTTCTCTACTGTTCATAGGTTTTTTTTTGGAAAAAAAAGATTTGTTGACATTCTTTTATTGTGCTTCCAAGGTTGACAAACAGAATAAAAAAAGATCAGTTTTCAGGAGGCCACAAAACTTCGATTGCATCCAAGAATGATTTGATAAAAGAGTTACTCCAGTCCACGACTGTGTTGTGGTTCATGTCGAGATTTTTCTTGCACGATTCATTCGACCTTGACTTCAGTTCAACAGTGAAAGAAACTAGGAGCAGTAACGAAGGTTAGACGAGTGTTCTCGAATCAATTTTTGACTCTAATATTGACCTTGTCGCGTCACCTACGCTTGTAACATCACCAGACAATTTGTAAGCAAAACTGAAGCTTCGTTCGCTGGCCTTTATTGCACGGAAGTTTGGATTACGATACGCCATGTTTCTGTAATAGCCCGACAGCTTCTGTTTCGGTGGTTGGCAAAGCTCATGACTGAGTGGACTCGTTGAGAAGCAGAAGAAAGTTGGTGCTTTCAAAAAACCGAATACGTTACTGAAATCGACAAAATAGAGACTATCGAATAATTGCTGAAACTCCAAGGAAAATGCTCTGTTAAGCGACAGATGTGCCGAAACGCCACAAGTGCGAAACATAATTTCATTTGTTACAGAGCACTAAAAGGCTTTCTTCAGACCTAAGTATATCGTTGAAATCCACTAGATTTAAGCCATCGATCGAGCTACAGAACAACTTTAAAAATTTGAAAAAACGCATTATTTCGAAGGTGTGCGGATAACATCAATAATTCGGATGTGTGAAACCCAATCCTTTTGAGTGCTACAGTGCTTTGAGGAGTTCCTTCTAAAAATTGAATATACTTTTAAAGTTGGTAAGATTAGGGTTTCATAATAGTTGAGATTTGATCATGATAAAGGTTCTATCTCAAATTTGGAACAAAAATTGTTTGAACTGTTACAGCGCAAAAAACAATCTTGTTTAAGAGAAAATGCGCCATTCAAAGTCACCTGATTTATGCTATAAAAACCATCTATACTTTGAATAAAAAATACACTTTTACCTATTCAAACACGGTGAAGATAACAAAAAAATACCCGATTTTCTCAAGCAACAGTTGAAATAATATGTGAAACATCCAAAAAACATTTGGAGCGAAAAAGGCGAGAAAACGAAACGATCGTAGGAAATGTTGGCGACTGGCACAGTAGATTACACGGCAGGTCATGTAGATAGCAAGTAATAGCTGGCCTCTACTTATTATATTAAAATAAGCTTCCATTGTTTCACAGCCTCATCGTCGGTGTTCCTACTTTGATTATAGTAGTACGGCGACAGGTGGGAGGTTCATTGTCGCATTACGAGAATCTCCAGACTTAATAAGGGCCTGTTATCCTCTTCAGAAGCATAGACAGAAGTAGTGCCATGATAGAGCTAAAAAGCCACCCTCTGCTACCTTTTTCTCAAGAACTTAAAAAAAGGGCTCAGAAGTTTGATATTTCTCGTACACGCAGTGCTGGACCAGAGCATATTGCGAAGTTCTTCCGACTGTTTTTATGAATGGAGAAGTTGCTGGTGCTGATACTAATTTTATCACAGCCAAGTGGAGAGCAACCTGCAGAGATTAATGCCACGAGAAAGCGATTGGCATTACTTAGTCTCTCAGAAGTGCACCATACACTCACCTCTATTCCTAGCACCTTGAAAATAGCTACATAGATCTGACAATGCATTTTTGAGCCTTTTATGAGGCTCTTTGTCAGCATTTATGCAGTGCAAAACACGTGCTTCGGCATTAGAGTCTCGACAGTTGCTCGGTGTATTTTGTACGAACCAATCCCTCTTAGGAAAAAACCTACTTACATAGAGGAACGCGCCGTGTAACATGTTCGTCGACAATTCCTTTATGAAAAGGGGCTCTGCTCTAGAAGGGATTGGCTTGGACTAAAGGCACTGTGCGACTGATGACGTTGTAATGCCGAAACACGTGTCTTCCAGTGCATAAGTGCTGAAAAAAACCTTATCAAAAGCTTAAAAATATGTTGCCACATGATACCGTTCTAAGCGAGGTCTCAGAAAACAGTCGAATATGAAGCTAACTGAATACATATTCGGCCTATATAACGCCTTGTGGTACTATATAAATGTGTGAAATCAGCGTTTTTATCTTTCGAGACAAGTATGGTACTGAATTCCTGATTCTGGACGGAAAGATGGAAAGATTAGAGTTCCTCGCTGTGCTGATTTGAATCAAATCATATGCGAGGTGACCACCAAACAGTGCGCCGCTGACACTGCAGATATGAGTAGGATATATGTTGATATCAGGGTCAATACGAGTGTTGAATGATCTGTTAGGTAGAAAGGAAGTAGTCCAACATTGATGCCTATGCTATTATGCAGTAGGGGGCGGAAGTGGTGTTGCGCGTAATTGAAGAAAATGACGCCATGCTGATGTCAACGATCGTCGTTATTCCAGATGAATAATATCTCAGACGAATAACGAGTCGTGCAGACAAAGATACGCCGAATATAAGTTTTGGAGAGTTGCAGAAAAGCAAGAGTTTGCGAGTATCGAAAATGGTTTTGCAAAAAAGCAAAGCAATCAAAAACGCAACAAATTGGTCAATCGGGGTCGATTTGACAAACATCCACATTGCCAAATAAATCTATAAGGATTCTTTATGATCAAGGGAATAAAACATTGATAAGCTTACGGGCTAAAAACAAAAAAAAAGATCTGATCCAGTATTGAGCTCAAAAAACTCTTATGATCATTTGAGAAGCGAAAGACAAGCACTATAAGTTGAGAATATTTGCCATAAACTCCTCTCGTTGAGTAGTGGTAGACAAAGAAGGACCAGATAGAAGACCACTATCTGTCTGGCAAAAGTTTTCGAAAGTTTTACCAAACTCACCTCACTTCTCTAATCAAGATTTTCAGATCGTATGTCTTCACAATTGAATAGTTGCTTTCAAAATGAAGGAAAGTGAAACTCAATTTCCAGCATCATCATGGCTGATAATAAATACCAGTATCTATGAAATATTGAAAAAACTCATTACTGCAGGTAAAAATCACCGGAAGCAGTTCAAGAACCGTTTAGCCAAAAGAAATGATTTAATCTCTTATGAGCAATGATCGCGCCCTGATGAAGGGAGATGGGACCACCTATGAAGTTGACAACGGAAAGTTCTTTACGATCCCTCCCTTCTTATAATACCTCTCTCGCACCCCAGAATCCTCTCTGATCAACCAAGATTATTCCTCCTAATGTTCGAGCTGCGTCAGAAAATATAAAGAAAGACACAGCTCCAAGACCCATTGATTTGTCCGAGATAGAAGGCGTGAACTACATGTCCCTCTTGCTTCAAAGGACATCTAAATATCGAATTTTGCAAATTGAAAAGTCCCAAACCAAGGAAAACTTCGTGCACAGCCACCCCACTCAAGAAGAGGGACCAAATGGATCATCGGAATTATACTTTGCTATGATTATTCAGAATATTTTAACGCGTATAAGGGCATATCAGAGACTTCCGCTGAGACAGAACAAGTCGAGTAGCCACACGCACACGACGTCACGAGTTCAGAAGTCTTTGAATATCACGTGCTACTTGACATTTCTTTTACTATGAAAAGCGTTTCACGGCATGGAAAAGATTGCAATACTATGAGTACTCGATGACTGAATAGTGAACCCGTCCTACATAAGAGCTCTATTAGGGTGTTATCGAAAATGTATGTTAAAAATATAACTTTTCATCGGTCTCTCACCATACCCGCAGGAAAAGGGGTTCGACAAATCGACACCATAACAGAAAAGCTGTTTACTGCCTCACAGCGATGGATAATGAAGTCGCTCGAGTGGGATGAAAATGACATGAGCATTGATGGCAAATTCTCGTCAAACTTTCATATTTCCGATGACACCGTCATATAAACTCGCGCAAAAAACATATAGCGGCTCAGACAGATAAAAGTAGATGAGCCGGAAGCAATTTCGTCGTATTCAATAAGCCTATGTTAAGCGTTATCATATTCCACCGGCCTTGTGCGCTAGAGCACAGCTAACGTAAGTATGTGTTTCGGACGGGTTTCATCGTCGCTCATGTTAGGGATGCTAACGTGGATGATAATCGTCGTTATTGGTGTGATTCGAGAATGAAATATCGATGTGTGCTAGAAGGAACGTAAAAATGAAAGCACAACATGTATTTTAAGCAACATAAATTATTAGGCAGCAACAGATTAACATCCTTTCAGCATGAAAAGGCTAAGCCGAGAGAGGTGCATCATTCGAGCGGTGCTCCACTCCAAAAAAGCGCGACACTTGATGGGACAATGGACAAGCATATTGGGAAAACAACCACTTGTGGGTCATTGACTCGGATTAATCCAGCTCTATTCAGCATTCAGCAGGAAAACGAAAGCATCAAGGCGTTAGCCAAGAACTCTTTTTATACGAAGCTCGGATTAGCTCAATAGCCTGGAAAAATGTTGGTTATCCTTGCCGAGATTTCTGAAGGCAAATCAACGCAATGTACCAATTAATGAAGACCAACTGCGGTGGATGCATCGCTGCCGAAAAGCAAATCACACTGGATGGAGGCAATATACCGACGTCTATCCTGTGTGGAAGGAAAGTGTAGACAGAGATTCTCCATCCGAATGGTACTCCACTTAACTGGATTTGACTTAGTGCGACAACGGAGTACTATATGGCGCGAACAACGACCTTTGGATTGTCGTCTCCGATCAATCTGGCTCCAAAGAAGACGACTACGTCGATCGTTACAACCTCTGAAAAACAACATTAATTTAGCTCTGCAATCTATAAAATGTTCGTTTCTTGTTGAGGTTCAATGAAGGTCAGTTTCTATGACAATATAAATTCTGTACAGTCCTCCAGCAATGAGGAAAGAGCACACCAACAGCTAATGGTGATGAAGGTGTGGTTCAAAATTGCTGCTAGGGGAACGGTGCCACCTTCCTTGAATAGCACCATCACCTTTGAAGGCCAGGATCTCCAGTCAAAATCAAATTTTCCTAGAACTTCGTTAAAAATTTGTGGCAGACGAATAGACCTCGGGAACTAAAAAGAGAAGGAAAATGCCGGATTAATCCAGAGATTGAGGAATGCAAAAGGGGTTAAGGTCAGAAATGCGTAAAAATAGTAGCAGCATAAACCCAGTGAAGAATGATGTTAAGAAATTACCTCCCATTTATGGTAAGCCCCTCAGGGATTCTTGCATTTTAGTTCTTAGTCCTTCTCTCGCATTGCGACGCTGATTGAATGCATATCTGCTCTATACATGACTTGAGGTGACCTGCAATGTGTCAAGTCACCATTTTTATCTTCCAGACAAGCCTGCTTCCAAAATAATGACTTCGAAATTATGGAGGATCTGTTTGCTCGAGACGCGGGAGCAAACCATGTGCATATTGCAGTATTTTAACTGGTGCGCCGTACTCATGTTCTGGTTCTATTTAAAAGTGAAATAGTTTTGATACATTCCTCCTCTTCATCTGACTTCTCACTGCCTGCCTCTACTCTTTCTTTCGAATCAATCTATTTTTAGCTATCTAATGAATAAATGAAATCATTGATGTCATCATTCGAATTAGCAAAAACCTCTCATCAAACCGATAATTACTTATTGTTAATCATTTGGTTATAAATAAATGCCAAATATGTAATTTTGAATGAAAAAGAGACGGCAAAAAAGTTCAAGTAACTTGAAAATTCTGCGCTATTGATGTACTATGGGCTTTTCATAAAGCACAAAATAACACGTTATATTTGCTGGTAAATTTGCGTGTTATTATTGAATTTCGCCGACAGACGTGGTAAAGCAGGCAGACTTGAACTTATATAAAAAAAAAAACTTCACAACTACCAAACCAGCGTTAAACTGCTAGTTGCCACTCTATGAGTTGAAATCACCGAGGCAACGATAATGAAATCAGAAAAAGAGTGAAATTTATTGAAACAAAATGAAAAAAGAAAAATATTGAATTAGGGCTACCTTTGACACTTTACACGTGAGAGACAGAAAACACCAGGGGTAGATTAGAGACCTGAAGCTTCCAGTACAATCACTACGCAAAATTCTACGGCAAAGCTTCATTTCACTCTCGTTAAAGAGCAGCTCTTCCAGGAAAGTCAGAAGAAATTCAGTGCAAGTGAATGGTTTGAAGACGACAAAGATGAAAGTAATTAGTTTCTTAAAGATATAAATAATTCATTCTATAATTTCATCGACCATTTGCGCGCGAGTTTTATGTTAACAGTGATTTCCGTCTCACCTGCTGATGAACAACGCGATGTTTTGTATTCCTGGTAAAATCTCTTCATCGAAAGTTCAAAGTTTCGAAAATAAATTTTTCAATGAGGATTAATAACCACACAGGAATCAGTAACGTTGTGAGCGTTTGCAATTCGTAGCATTTTGATATGAGTCGCCTTGGCTTCAAATTTTGTAAAGTTTAAATCTTGATGAAGTTGACGTAGGCGAGAGGAACATTTAGAAAAATGAGGGAATGGGCGACAGAGAGAGAGAGGGAGAGAGAGAGAGAGAGAGGAGGGAGGGAGAGAAATGGGAGAAAAAAAGGAGAAGAAGATAAAGAATTCCGTCCAAAAGGGAGGACAAATTCATGGCTAGCTGATGTACTTACCTCGTCGAAGAATTAGTATGACTCGGACGACGTTGAGAAATCTCGGAGCTGAAAATAATGCATTATAGATCGATAACGTCCACCAGAGAGAATACTCATCTTTTCCCCATTCTCATTCATTTTAACGTGCTCAACAATAGATATCAAGCCAGGAAACGACAAAACCACTAATTCTATAAAATTCATGAGTAGCAAAGTGGTAACGTAGAAGACTATAAATGAACGTCTGCAAAAAAAAGTAATACAAAAACAAAATAAAGCAAATGAACTATGTAATAGTAAAAATGGGTCACTACATGAGGTATCGAATTACAGCAACTGCAAAGAAATTCTACAAGTTTCTTCGTATGAACTCCAGCATTTCTTGGCTTATGTTTTTTCGTTCATCACGAAAATCTCATTCCGAGCGGTTGAGAAAATGACAGCAGACTTATTTGGCAACAGTTCACTCCTAGAATCTAATAGAAAACATTCTAACTCGGAGATAGCAGAATTTCAGCTAGATTTAATTAGATTTGACGAAATCTTCAGGCTGCAGTTGAATCCATACGTGAAAACTTCGAAGACTATAGTGAATAGTGGTGGATGCGAGAGAACGACCGAATGCAAGAAGTGTTTGAGTGCGCATTGTAAATATGATGATGGGTCGTATCAAGAGAATTTAACGGCTTTATGAGCTTAAATAACCACCAACATGCAGCAAACGTTAGCAGTATAGTGGACCAACGGCTCCATTCAACGACATGTAGCAACTGATGGGGTGCAACCGAAAGTCTAACTAAGTTTCTACCAGATGAATGAAGTTTTAGCGTTTATCAATCCCTTTATAGGGCATCGTTATAAATTTGGACGTGTTTAGCTAGCATCAAGAAAATTACTGAGTGCATGTTTGAATCTATGCAACAACACATGGAACTTTACGGATAAGTAACTGTTTTCTTAATCTCCCATACAAGTTCGTTATCAACTTGCTAATCTTAGGAGCTGGAAGGTTTGGTTATGACTTCTGGAAGCGGGGTCGACAGTTGTCGCATATTGCACGGTACCTATAACTAGTGAGCTATCCACACCTTGTGAGCTTAGAGAAATTCACGAATTCCTTTAGAATGTGTGGGTGATCGAAAAAATTAAGCCATTACTATGGTCTTCGCTCTTATATCGCTCTTTTTGTGATATATACTTTATCACACAGCTCAGGTAAAGTTAAACGCGGTGTCATCTCTCGCTTGAGGTTCACAGCTTTGCGTATCACTCAGCTCTTTTGAACATAAGGTTCTAACATCATAGCATTGTTAAGAAAGCAGTAACATGTAGAATTCTTGCAGATTAGGAACATCTAATATCAATCAGCTTAACTGGTTTTTCTGACTATATGTGCACACTAGATCAAACCCGTCAACGACCGATTGGTGTCAGCTTCGATACTTTATATGTCGCACAAAGAATGATAGCAGAGCAAGGGCATAAGTAGTATAGTAGTTAGCACGAGTCTCTGGTAAGAGTGAAACGCGAGTCCAACTCTCGTCTGTAGTCCAGAGATTTGCATGCCGCTCAGCATTCTTGGATATATAGCTATTTTTAAGCCATTTTTTCGCGAAAATAAGAAGGACCATTCGGAGATATGGTAACCACATACGGAAAAACTGAAGAAAAACTAAAGTAATAAACGATAAAGCCTTAACGACATATCAAATTACATTCCATGTTATAAATTTTATGACCGAATAACACTCGTATAACATCATAGCCAACGGGCGAAAAGCTCATAAATTTTGAATCGCGTAAAACAGTATGAAACAAATCCAGAATTTTCACCATAACTAACTGCTAAGCAAAATAGACAAAACGTCACAGACGTCGAGGTTTCATGGAACTTATAGAAGAATTGAAAAAGAAACAATGAAGACACTCCGGTAGGAGAGCAGAACGCACACAATGCCAAATTCAATGCACTCAGCCCCCGCCCACCTTTGTCTATAACCTAAAAATAGGCCGCGTAAAAAGATTCATAACTGAGTGCATTGCATAACGATTACTGGTATATTAAGTTGGAATGTCTAACTGCTTCAACATTGTATTGGGGCATTCAATACTTGAACAGAATATCTGGAAAAGCCACGGCAGGGCTATGTCAGGATTTCAGTGGAGATCTATCTGATCATTCAACGACATACATAAAAAAGATAAAGGTCTCCATATAGCAATGAGACCACACGGAAATCTTTCCTAGACGACGGAAGTTCGAGAAAGTGGGTTGAATAAGAGAAAAATTGATCCGAACAATATGCGAGGTTCGGGAGATGTAAATTATATGAAAATAAAATACACGAAAACGTGCAGGTGTTCATTGTGAAGCCAGGACCGAGACGCTGACGTATAATTTCCTATGAACTCAGGATTAATGCCGTTGTCATAAGAAACACGTACGGTGATAAAATTTGATAGTGATATCATAATCCTGTTTATAATTTATAATTAACAATCTCTAAAACGTCTCGTAATGACTGAGTTTTTTGACATGCGATCCTACTACCGAACGTTACTGATGTAAATTTGGTTTATGCATAGATTTGCGAGGGCTTTTCGATGCATCAAGCCAGTTTGTCACTCTTTCAGACAGATTTGGCAACAATTGTCAATCTCAAAGGCATGGAGAGCTTGGTGGTTCAATGTCCAGTGTCGAAACAACGACTATACGTGCGTGCATTGTAGGGTACCGTTCAACCTCTGTCATATAGAAGTCTTACAATTCAATTTTTTTGCATAACAAAGAAAATCTTCCTTACGCAGTTTATATATATATATATATAAATATATATATATATATATATATACTCATTATGCCACAGAATAACGAAAATGTGATTCACCTTATTAGCATTACCAGCTACAAATAAATTAATTTTATCAACTGCAGCTAAACTTAGCGTTGACGTTCGTAGTGATAATAATGTATATGTCGATGATTGTTATAAAAAAGCGGCTTTGTTCTTAATAACTTTTCAAACATATGAAGAGCAGATGTATTTTCGATTGAGTGAAGCTCTTTATATAAAAAAAAAGATGTGGAATAGAAATAGAAAGGTTCCATCGAAAAAATATATAACAAAGAAGAGATAAAACTCCAGTGTTGCTGCCAATTACTTCAAGACACATTGTTTCTTTCAACTGCAACATTCACGTCACTTATTCGATTGGCACTTGGGAAGGACAAATGGCGACTCGCATGATCCATCATACTGCCGAACTCGTTCATGAAACAAAAGTACTTTGAGTTAGCAAATCACGAATATTATTTTTAGCGCAGCTAATCAGTTGCCAAATCTTTCCTGAGTCGTTCAAGCGGTAATACGTTTTGTATGAGTGAACTAGATATTCAACGACAGCAACGGAGTTCTTCTTCATTAAAGTGCTGGAAATTGAACTAAGTTATTTCCGTGATTTTTTGAGTGGAAAGCATCACCTGAATAGAAAACTCTGGAGAGGTCCTGAGAGTAAAAATGTTCATGTCCACTTCAAATCATCGGATAGCTGTCAAGCCTTGACTTAACGCACCACATGCCCAGAAAATTTTCCAAAAATTTGGACTCTTACTAAAAATATTGATCAGGGAGAACTTAGGTAGGCAAAAGGGTAAATATTACTTTACTTTACTGATCTGTCTTCGCAGCGTTTTTATTCACTGTGCGAATCCCAGTGCTTCCAGCATTCAATTCGTTTTCTTTTGTCTTCTTTTTGAACGTCACAGAATACTGGTTGAGCACGTCTCCTTGAGACCTCGAGGATAGCCTGGCTGTGGCGCTACATAGGGTGTTCGTTGTTGATTGTCGGAGAGTGCCAGGGGTAGGATTCAGCCAACAAGCTACGAGTTTTACAACCACTCGGTAACTGTACGAAATAGGTAAGTATTACTAGCAAATAGTCTATAATACGATAAAGCAATATAAAACAGTCACCCGATTAAATACTCCATGATGTAAATTAAACTTAGGCAGCCGTAATGGTGAATGAACATAATTGAGCAACGGATTCAAAATGTATAAATATTTTCCCTTGGGAAAATTAAACTCAAATTGTCCACTCAAAGTTGAAAAACCAAATACATCCTGACAGCATATTTCAAGCCGTAATGAGGTCTGTTACAGCACTACAGTGTAATACACGTGTTTCGGCCGTACAGCCTCGTCAGTTGCACAGTGCTCCTCGTCTATGTCAATCCCTCCCGGGGAGAACCCTTTACATTGAGGAATCGTCGACGAACACATTACATCGCAAGGCCAGGCAAGGTCCTTAAAACAGTCGAATATAAAGGCATTATAATAAAAATAGCAGCCCATTCAACCATTTTTCTACAAACTCCGCTCGAAACAATAATCTTATAAGGATATAACATGTTTTGAGCCGTTAGGGTTTAAATGCTAGACAGGCGCCTGTTTCGACCTACCCGGACTCCTCAGTAGCACAGTCCCTCGGTTCAGCCGATTCTTTATAAACGGAGTCTATAAAAAAAATGGTCGACTGGGGAGGTATGATTCATTTTAGCAGCCACAAGCTCGACTGTTGGCCTCTGTAATGTCAGAGGATTTCGTCACTTGATTTGAGATGATCTATTACTCGGCGTCAATTCCTTCATAAAGGAGTAGAGCCTCAAGGGATCGGCTAAATCGAGGGAGTGTGCTAATGAAAAGTCCAGGTAGGACGAAACAAACACCTGTCCAGCACTTAGAATTTGACGGCTTAAAACATGTTATAGCCTTATCAGATTTGCCAGCCTTTAGCAATCGAATATTAATCACTGGTGATTGACATTCGATTGCTAAAGGCTGGCATTTCTGATAAGGATCTCACTGAACAAGCAATTATACGTTACCCATGGGTGAAGTGAATTTCCACTTTACTTGCAGTGTAACGTGTTCGTCGACTATTCCTCTATGTAAAAAGGGTTCTTTCTTGAGAGGGAACGGCACAGACAAGTGGCACTGGAACTGACGTGCTGCAAGGCCAAAACACGTATATTACACTGTATAATGCCATAATAGACCTTATGAAAAGCTTAAAATGCGCTGTCGGAATATATTGATTTTGAGCCAGGTCTAAAAACAGCTGGATATAGAGATATCATATCTAAATCCTTGATGGCAGACCACGATTCGAGGTTGACACGAGGTTGGTGTGAGAATGCCGACTCGGCTAACGCTTTGGCATCTTCGTTTTCTCAAGTCGCGTGATCGAGTCGATAGTCCACACTCGGTCGTTGTACCAAGTTGAATGTTCGTTTTCGTACTGAGTCAGACTGTCTGATGTGGAACCCACTGCCACCTATTGCCACCGTAAACGAAAATGAGACTCGCTACAACAGCGAACATTCACATTGTGACAAGGGCCGGCTCTGGATCTGCATTGTTTGCTCGGCTGGTGTGTGTGAACGACTTTTCGCTGAAATTTTGGTAATTTCTGATAGGTAGAATTTTGGTAATTCTGAGGCTGAAACCGACTTCCAAACAGGTTTATACAGAGCACTGTAAAAGCAAAAAGAGGATTGCATTTTACGTTTGAAGTTGATAATTCGTCGCTAGGACTTCGTGACGCCTTTCTCACACCTTCATAGCGCCAATGTGAAACGAAAATGAAAGCTTCTACAATTGAAACAGGGAATAGAACCTCTTAAATGATTCTATTACTGGAAACCTAAAAAGTTATCCGAAATGAAAAAAGATATGTAAATAATTAGAGAAAATTGCATCCTTTCGGGGTGACATTGAAATCCCTAGGGGCAGCGCGATTCAAGAGACGCACGACTTCCGTTATTGATCTGAAAACTTCATTTCCGTTTCAAAACTACCTTATAACTTTTTTTCAACTTTGTGATACATCACAAAATTCTGTGCTAGTCAATACGTCTCTATTGTCTATTCTGTGAATGCTAGAAGTAGTCTTGTGACCATCGTATGAAAATTTTTTGAAATTTCAAAAATCAAACTAACTTTCGAAAGTCACCGTTTGTCAAGCTACCGAAAAAGTACTGAAACCATGTTCAAAACATATTCTCAAACCTTAGGCGAGCAAAATTGCGCACTGATAGATCGCATTAGCGAGTATTTTCTAAAATCAGTAGCGGTATTCAAATAGCAAAGATTTGAGCTATCGAATAAGTACTAAAATCCCAAGGGAAAAGCAAAAGTGCTCTGCCACAAAATGGTTAATCATGGTGGATTCAACCTTCATTCTAACGTTGCAACGATGTCAAGAAACGGGCCTTTTCCGACTGTACAAAAGAAACGTCAAAGTGCCTCGACTACGAACTGAAATAGGTGGAAACAAACTCATGAAAATTCCTGTTGTATCGGCTGCTGATAATCTCAAAGTTTGTCAAAAACGTTGATGGAAAAGGTATATAATTTGTATCACAATAACGTATAGCGGTGCAGCAAATACAAACTATTGCCAAAGCACAAGAAAAATGAAAATATGAGTACAATGTCAATTTCCAAGTAACCTGATACCGCTACTGCACTGAAAAGTACGCAAACAAATTTGGCGATAGGAAACGACGGACAAGAAATTCCAGCTTTCCTCATCGCTTTTAAAAACGTTTTTCTATTGGAAGACAGCTTGATGAATGAAACTCAGAATAACTTGAAGCTGATCAATAGCGAAAATCTCAACAACAGCTTGGAGATTATTTCATCTATCAAGCTAAAATACGGGCCTGCAAACATAGAAATAACGTTCAGAAAGTCCCGAGTCTGAATTGTATGAACGGAAAGAACAATAACATGAACTGGTTGCTACATATAACGACTTTGCGATGCCTCGGAGTGTCGATAGATGAATGCGATTGGCGGCGTTCTTCTAATGAACCCGCTACTCTTCACCGTTAATGAGATTGAAGTCATTTGGAATCACTTCGGCTTCTAGAAAATACGAAAAATTTCCTACAACATTTTGATGAGTTTGAAGAGATTCTCGCAAAGCTACTTTCTATGACTGATAGCCGTGGACATTAGAACTGCTATCGAGTGGTTCAATGAAACACTTACGCTCGTAGGGAATTGAAAAAGGCAGCTTTTGTAAAAGCCAGAAGTTAAACGTCTATCAAGCCGTCCAACAATTCGAAAAGGGCCCGAGAATACGGTAACGAAGATTAAGAGGAGATGATGGTACGAGAAATGAGCTGTGACGGACGACTGTGCATTTTCTCTGTTGTAATGAAACATAATTATGGAAACTGTGGTGTATCTTCAAAAGTCTTGAAACGGCATCCAATGTCAAAAAAAGCCTTTATGTCGATGGAAGACGTTTATTAAAAGAGCGACTTGACATTGAGAAATAGGGACTCGATTTTAGCTAAGAGTAAAATTGCACGACGGCAATGTTCAGATATATCCATGTCTACCTTATTGCCAAGAAAGGCGAAAATAGAGAACGAAACTCTTTTTAGGCCCTCCATATTAAACTGCTCAGGTGACTGAACGGTCTTAAAGCACAACGAAGTGAATGGAGACCTCGTTGATGTCCTGATCAAGAGACATTGGGTGGGTTTGCAAAGATTATTATAAAATTCTATAGAACCTAATACAATTTATGAATTGCAAGTACGCAATAATCACAACCAGGGAAGCAAGCAAAGATTACCAAAGCTACAAAAAATTCCACGACTCTCATATGCCTCTATGGAAAACTCACACCACAAAGAAATATCATCAAACTTGCACGAGCAACCGTAAGAGAACACTACAGTATACCGTCAAAATTGTAATTATTTTTGCTATTATTTCACACAACTCGCTATCACAATTCACTGTCCGGTTCTCAACAGTTCTTGCATTTAAAGCATTCTCGCATCCATCCTCCACAGGTCTTCGAACGTTTTACGTATTGCTTCGCTTGCTTGAGAATTGTCGGTCTCCTTCATACATAACGTGGAATTTCGGTCGAGGAGATTCTCCTTGCAATCTTGAAGGTAGTCGTTCTTGCCATGTTTGAGTGATTGCTCGTAAGATAGTACTGGGGAGAGGATCAAACCAGCGCATCGCATATCAACTTGCTTGTTAACACACTGCATCACTTGGCCTATCCCGCTCCCATTGTCGATATTGTATTAGTAGAGTCATTTGAAGGACTATAAGCCCAAACCGCTCGTCAGTCCCTTAAGAACGCTCCGCGCGTTTTATTCCAATCCTAATATCAAAGAGGTGATTGAATGCGCATTTAACTCATGCACCAACCTGAGTGCGACTACCACTGCATTAATTATTACAGCTTATGTTACTATTATGCATAAATCTACGAGAAGATGCCATCAGACCATCGACGGCACCTTTTCTTCCAGATTATCCAATTAGCTAACAAATAAGCAACTCGTGCAATAAATTAAAAATAGTAACGAAAATGATCTAAACATAAAAGGTACTGTAGAGGTGTTCGAAAGCAGTCGGTACGAAGTTTTGTGGCAGTTGTCGGGGCAGAAAAAAGAAGAGGCGCGACGCAAATTCAAAGTCTTAGGAACTTGTGTTTTTTTCCGTTGACGTGATTCCATTACTTAGGTGGTAAAAATATGAATTTCTGAAAGAATCGTTATTTTCAGTTTCTAAATGCCTATTATTACCACCATAATTTATAAATTGTTGTGTCGTTAGGAAAAAATGGATAACCACACGTACCACGCACTTCTTTCCTTTGTGCGCCAAAATTTTTCATTACTGAATATATCTTTCAGTTCAAACTACGGTCGCAATAGTAACACCGTTAATGTCACAATGTATAAACACTGTTTGAAAAAAATGCTAGAAAATGTGCAGTGTTGGCCATAACTGATAAAATATTCATTAATAGGCTTAGACTGACGCTGCTTCTCAGTGATATGAAACGCCAATTAATAAGTTGTACGCAATAGGTAACTCATTTTTTGTAAAAAATTAAGCCTTATTTGCTAATTTTAAAGGAAAAAATTTCCCTTCACTGAGCTCAACTGCAAGTCATTTAGCAATGAGAGGGTGAAAAACTCCGACAGCTCACCGATCACAAATCGATTAGCTTTTCAACTCTCCTAAACAGCTTGCTTGAACGGTTGACTTCGCATTACTTCAAAATAAAAGAAATGCTGTGATCCACAAGATGCGTGTAGTCGGGTGATGCAAAAAATGTATTGTTGACGTTCCATTTTTTTTCCTTCTACAGCTTCTTGTTAGAGGAAAGACAATCCTGTGTTCATGCTGAGAAGGAGATTCGTCTACGCGTTCATCAAAAAGCTCAGGTAAGAGGTGATCTATTTGCCCAGATCGCCGTTCTCGATATCGAAGAATCCTGCATAATAGTGGAAGCAAGCGACCTACAAAAACTGAAAGCTCCTTGATGTGATGAAAAGCGAAAGAAAACTGAATAGCAACAAAATCTCAGCCCATTGGACTTGATAATGTGGTCCGCACAACTTACAAAAAGGTGGCAGTCCAATTATCCAACAAAACAAACCGACACGTCAAAAAAAAAAACTCATGAACACTTTGCTTTTTACATCATCACATTGTAAATTCATCTAAGGTTAATTCTTGACTCAAAACTGATCAATGAAGAGAATTATTGTAAACCACAATAATGATAAATCGTTCAGTGTTACTCAAGTTCACAAAGAGATGTCAGGCGTTAGAAATCATTGGTAGCATTGAAAGTGATTAAAAGTATGCTTGGCCTATTCAATGAGTTATTGGAGCCCGTGTATTCGAATGTTATCACTCCTTCCAATTACAAGTCGACACCAGTTCGTTGTCCGCATAGGGATGGGAGAGCTTGGTTTGTTCCAGCACGTGGTTGAACCAAGCACCAAAGTAGCACTACAGAACAACTTCAACCACTAAGCAATTCTCAGCCTACAGCAAGTGTAATATTCTCACCACAAGAAACATGCATTGAGTTTGAGAACGAAGTTTGGCTTAATGTCGATGATTCTGAGAATCTTTGAGTCTTCAGAAGGTCTCCATCGTGTCAAAAAGCAAAAACAAACCTCAAATTTCATAAAACGCAAAAGTACACATGAACGTTGGTATACGATAGAAAACTAAACAGCTTCGCTTTATTATACATGTCTTTCCCATTTATACCAATTAAGTGCCCTCAAAGTGATGTGAAAGCAAGCGGACTCCCATTAAGAAATAATCGATATGAACTTTGATGATTTAGAGGAGAAAAACAAGGAAAAGAGTAAGGAGGAGAAGAGTAAAGTGATGTAAGGATGCGATGACAATGAAAAGTTGAAAATTAGCTAGTTGTGCCGGACAGAACGATAAACCGAACTTCGTCGATTATTACAACTTTCTCTGAGTTGTTCAGCATGGGACAACGGAAACTGAGGAAAGTTTCACATAAAAATGATAAAGAACGATATTGGAAAGTGAAGGAAACAAAGTCAGTGGTAAAAATTAAGAGTAAGAATCAGATACCATTGACTTCACACTTCGACATGCTCGAACTAACATAAGTGCTTCAGATTGTTCGATATTACGTGAACAGGATCGGTAACAGCTGGTATTCTTTTTTCCGTGGAACACTTGGAGTCCATCAATTTGTAAATATTAGTTCAAGGATATGAGAATAATCTGTTCTGAAAGGCAGTTCCGTGTATGCACGCTGACAATCAGGTGATCCGATATGAAGCATTTTAACGACAATTGATGGGCATAACTGGGTACCGCAGTGCCTCAGTAATGGCACAGTAGGAAAACTACCGAGCCAAGAGTCTGAGCTGTTCACAATGATTCCAGAAGAAAGGCATAATGCTTAGCGACTTTCTAAAGCTAACAGATCCCAGTAAGATAGTTTTTCATAAGATATTAGATCAAAAGTAAGGTAGTCTTTCTTGAGACAGTAATCGATGCAAGCTTTATTCACGGCCGGATGGGTCTGATAATGCTACTGACTCACTCACCCACTCCTTTTTTCTTCATGCAGCAGTATGTTGAGTGCCAGAGCGTCTCTGACAGCAACTCTTCAAATGACCTGATTATGATTAGCAACTATTTTTAATGAAAGCAATAAAGGAAGCAAAGTGAATTGTAGGCAATGTAGAGTGATAAAATTTGAATGAATACTTTGAAAAAGTGTAATTAATCTCTTCTTTCTACCGGAATAGCTGCTAACGAACAACAGACGAATATCAAAGGTAAATTCTAGGTGGTAAACCCAGGCCTTTAGTGAGCCAGTATAAATTAATATTGTTTTTTTTTCATGACTATCGAGCACACAGATAAGACTTATTAACTCTTGCATGTGTCTATGGAAAAGTTGATTGTTTTTTCGAAAAAATAGTTTATAATATGCGGTGAACGTTACAAATTCGCCAAACCGTTGGTCTTTTCGGGAGTGTTCGGCTCTATATGTCTCATAAAAGTGCTCACCAAACCGTGCTTGAAAGCTTACTCGATTTTACTTGCAAAGAGAATGACAACAATGTGATGCCTTCTGGTTCACCTTCGAGGAACTGTTCGCCATCCTGCTACCACTGAAGCACACTAAGAAGCAATCCCTCTGATGAAATAAGTCCGTTCAATGCAGAAAGTCGTAAAGCACTCCACGTTGATGATTCCCTGAGTATTATGCCACGGATTGTGCTACTGTAAGATGGGCCGCTTGATGAAGGTGCAAGCTGTCGTGTGCCGAGGTGTATAGCAAACCTCCCTTGGGAGTTTTGCTATCATTTCGGGAATTACATGATAATTCGGAAACGCAGATGGTCCATGACCATAGAGAGCAAGTGGTATAGCAGAGGTTTGAGGACCTTGGACAGAAAATGGTCCAAGTGGCGAGGGCGACACCCAGCTTCCACCAATCTCAACAGGCAGTTCGATCGCCGGACATCATCCGAACGGTCGTGTGACGTCACCCGGACCACCTCACCTCAGTTCATTATTAATCCATTATTGCTCTCTACACACAGTCTCGTTATCGCGTAACTAATTGCTATCAAAAGGTTGCGATCATACAACTGTCAGATGAACTCAATAGAATTGTGAGCGGAACATACCACTTACGTGGCGGAGCAAACTCACTTAGGCTATGCTCGGCCCACCACCGCGGTCAAAGGATTCTGCCCCTATATAATCAGTAATGACCCCACTGCTGTCACAGTGTACTCACCCACGGGATCCCGCCGCCGCTGCTTCTACTTCGGCCGAACATAGCAATCTCAAACGGGCTCAGCCGCCTAGTCATGTTTCGTTAATAACAACATCCATGGTATCGTCCCACGACGATACATCTCATCAATTACGTTCACTTGTTCATATCATCGTCACAAGACGATACATCACATTCACAGACATACGTTCACATAACGCTATGTCGCGATTGTATATATATTGTTCTTATGTTATTATTACAGTGATTATGTATATTATAGGTTGTTTGGTATAACCCATATAAAGGATCTGAACTTTGTGCTTTTGTCGGTTACAAGAGACAAGTTGGCAGAAGACGCGGTCACACACACTAAAGTTCAGCTCGTATCAACTTGGAAGTGAAACGAGCCACTTCAAAGGGCAAAAGCTGCCGCAACCCGGAAGTCCAACGTGTGACAGCACAAAGCTCAGTGCGCCGCTTAGGATAATCCAATAATATTCAGCTACATCGATCGGATCACTGCCTGAGACATATCCAGGGACCAATCAGCAAAAACCACTGAACCTCCAGCACAAGCTGATTGACGTTCAACTGATGTTTAGTTGACTGATTTATGACTTCGTCTTAATAAAACGCTCGCCTTTGTAGAAATTGAAACGTTTTCTAGTAACACGGAGCCAATTCCCAAACATGGATTGGACCGCTTATGGTACTATTAACAGTCAATAAATAATACGATGTGAAGATACGCAGAAATATGAGTAACGGAAGAATGAGGACAGAAATGTGTCTGTAGGATCACTGATTGGCCCAACTCTGGATCACTACACTACTGATGCTGCTTCCATTCCCTCAGTAATGGGATCAAGTTTGCTAGAAGAATTAGAGATGTGAAAATGATATAATAGGTACAGATATGATGAGCAGATTTGCATTCTCAAATGGAGATTTGGCACTACGCGAGAAATATAAAGATTCACATCTAGTAAGGGAGTATAGATGGATAGAGTCTTAACATTCAAAACTTGTGATGCAGACGTGCACAACATCCCATCACGTGACCCAAAGGTGCAAAACGTCTTACAAAGTTATCGTGCAGCCCAACATTGTAAAATTACTGATTAATCGGAGAAATAGCACTGGAACTTCATCAAGCATAGTATAACTAGCTGAAAATGCACATTCGGACCATATAGTTATCTGCGATGCTTATCGATGCATAAAAACTACTATTATCGTCACATACAAATGCAGTAACAATTTAGAGATAAGTGATTACATAGTTTACCTTGGTTGGAATGCTGAGGCACCACTAACCACTGCGTTACATACGACATTTGTTACGGAATTGAGGAGATTCAAATCAAAGTTAATAGTATAGTATAAAAAATGGAACGCTTTGCTCTAAGATTCAAAAAAGAGGCTCTTCATGCCTCGGCGTCTACCACCCCCATCGCTTCAAGGGGTACTTCTCCGTGAATACTAAAGAGCGACGTACGATGAAAAGGCTCATTCCTTAGCAGTGCCAACGAAATTACTTTACTGGGTACGACAGGGTTATGGTGCCAGCATTCCTCTGCTCGCGCAAGCGGCGAGCACTCGATTGTGCCGAGTGCTTAGTGATGCTGGCCATCGGTAAGGAGGTTGCTGATCCAATCCCCTTCTCAATGACGCTTCACCCAAGTTCTTTTTGTTTTTAGTTCACTATGCGCTCTACACTAACACACCATGTTTCACATCGTAACACCGTAATAAAAGCGATTTTTTCATTAAACCGTTTGATTAGCAATCTGTTTCATATCAAAAAATAGTCAATGGTTAACATCTGGGCGATTTTTTTGCCATAATAATTACGTAGGTAGGGAAACCTTTATCGACACCAAAAAGTCTGTATCATGCGTCGTGATAGAGGATCGAACCAGCAACCATCTTTGCGATCGCCGGCTTCACTGACAACTTGGACTACAGACTACTCGCTTCCACCGCGGCGGTAGGAGGGCTAGCGCGCTGACCATGTCGTACTCAAAGAGTTAAGATGCAGTTTGATTTCTCCATCCTCAATCATGGCTAGGAGTGATCCTATATCACAATGAAGCCCGATAAAGTTACTGTAGCTGTTTCTCCTCCAAAACAATAAAAATATTATCAGTCCAAAAATATGATCTTCCTCGTGTGATTTGAGCCTCATAGTAACCCATATATTAAGACATCCTGATGCAAATTGAGTACGGATAGAAAAAAAACATAGGTGTAGAGATAGGATTTGATAGCCAACAGAGTCAACGATCATTTCATGTATCTGGAGAGAAAGGGATGTTTAGAAAGTGCACAAGTGAAACAATGTAAGCAAACTTAGGAATTTAGATCTTACAAAAAATGTGATTCCATGCCATTGATTAGATTATCAGTGGTTAGTGTTATGTCACATCTCCAGCTCTACAAACTTATATGAGGACAATAATTACAACGTATTCATCAAAAGAATACCGACTTTCTCCTTGAGCTGCTGGAAGGTACATCGTCAAGACGAGGTAGTAGACGGCGTCGTGGGCTTTGTTTGAGTGCTTCAGGTAACGATCGACGATGAACGTTTGCTGTTGGAGAACGTTGATCGGCGCTTCTCCTACAAATTATCGACTTATATAACTTTCAATTTACTATAGAAATAAAATTTCATAGAAAACACACGAAATCGATCATGCTGAGTACAAGCGTCATATGATTCCATGAATCACCTACTGCTTCATAGTGGAAGCTCAGACAAAATTAATGATAGAGAAAGAAAAGTTTCTTCGTGAATGATGTAGGTAATTTGTTGGTCAGGAATTCATGGCGGTGAAGCCAATCTGATCGAAGGAAACAATCCGAGTTTAGATGAGGTGCGGATTATGTGAATTAAGCTCATTTCGTTAAACATTAGTTGCCTTCAATGATTTTTGCTGTTGACCTGGTGTCAATAAACTTATTAGATTATTCCCTAAGTTTTGGCACTAGAGCAATAAACATCAAATTTATTAGCCAAAAGTAATTAAATTGTATAATTTGCAATTGATCCTCCAAAACTATTCTCTCCAGCTTTGAACTTTACCAGCCACATCCTGCAGTATTCTCTGCAACCGTAATCATCATTCCAACCTCCATCAATATTGCGCGCCTCTTCAGTATCAGTTTCTCCTACACGCCTTTGTGCATGAGTTGCAAGAGAATTTGCTGCCAAGACAGTTTCACCTTTAGGCAAGTATAGCAAATATATCAACTCCCGCACGGCTATGTTGCTATCTTTCCACCTTTTCGATTCGTAACTGTCGTGACAATAATGTTGACCATTTAGAAACCATTATACGAAAGTGTATGTATGGTTCCTTCAGCCGTATCACGGAGACGGCTCCACAGGATAAGCGTCCGCCGCGACAATCAAGGAAGTGCAGTGATCATCGATACGTAGTTGCCATTGAGGCAGTCAGATCGTTGGCGCTAGGTCCTCAGTTGCCATTGAGTTGTGGACGGTGCCGTCAGGGGTCGGGGGCATATACCGCTTGGCGGAGCTTTGCAATGAACTTTGCATTACCCGCCACCAAGGGTAAAGCATCTAGTCCCATATCTAGTCACCTTCCTTACGTGTACTAGTCCCTTAATTGGGACAAATCCACTGGATGCTCCCTTGGTGCAACCTTCACTAGGCTCACATGGCAATAGTTCGCATTCCACTGCCGGGCGCCGTGCTTCGCGGCCATTTTACGGTACTTTCGAATTTCGCAAACGATGACTCAGAATCGTCGTTGAAGCCTTCTTCTTTTCTCTAATCTTGCTGTGGCTTGTTCACCTCATTCTCTTGTCTACTAAGCACAATACACGTGTTCCTCCATATGATAACGACCGGCTTCTCGATTCTCTTAATCGCAGCCTGATTATCCGTTATCTTACATAGGTCGTTACCACTCGTGAATTCCTTTTCGCAAGTCTTAGCTTTGTCACACGAGGAGGCAGCTGGTTGCTCCTTGCCTACTGATCCTTCAATCCCATTGTAAAGCTCATTCTTAAGCGATTCTGTCATATTGTAGCTCCATACAATCGGTCATTATCAAAAGAGGAACATGTGCATTGTGCTCTTCATGTAAGCTAAATTGATCGTCAACTTAACAACGTCGTACTTGCTAAATAAGAGAATTACGGAGTTATTAATTCAATGCCGAGGTTAATCGATAGTCGGTCGTGGCAGTCACTTTGAGATATACTAGCAATTACTTCCGATTCTTCAGAGAAGTTCTGTTACTAAGACAAAAAATTGTTTTAGCCAGACAAACGATTTCCTTCATCCGTCGCTGCATTAAACATCGAGTTACTCCGAACTTCATAAAACGAAAGCCATTTCACGATGTATGCGATCAATCAAAGGACAGCAACCAAAATTGGGCATAGAGTTACGACTATTGACGGATCTCTTTGATGACAAGGAAGAGTACTTTTCTGCGAAGAGACGACAAATGAATATTTGGTCCCATTCGCTGGACAAGAATTTTTCACAAGATTGTTAAAAATCATTCGAAAGCTTGAATTTCTGGCTTGCGCGCTACGTGGCCGATTTTCGAAAACACCCCTTCATAACGCTGTAAAATTCAAAATAAAATTATCTTCACACAGCCACGTGTATTTTTCTTATCTCGTTTATATTCCGCTGAGCCAAACTCCTTCCTTAGAGCCATACTCCTTCACAATACAATTCTCGAGCAACTCAAAATGTGTTTGCTTATTAAAAGAGCCTTTTTGATAGCGCTGTAAAAAAAAAACATTTGTGTTTTACACCTCGCCGGACAGAGCCCTTATTTTGAACTATTAGTTATCAACCCATAGTATTAGTTTCAGTGATTCCAACGCTGTGCTAATTTTCTGGAGAAACCGTCCTACTGCAATGTGGCAGGGAAAATAAGATCGAGTTTCAGATAATTCGACCGATGACCTGACGGACTAGATGGAACGATTGGCTCAGATACTACAAAATTTGCTCTACGCGTTCATAAGCTTTTCGTGCCTCCAGCGATTTATACGCGTGATAAAAATGAAGCACGCGGCGAGTGCGAAAGGTATTTTATTCTGGATGTTACAACGTTGTGAAAGGGTTTTTACGAAAAATTACCATGTAGGGCGGTAACTGAACATTTGTGCTATCGAATTATCACTAACACCTTATGAGAAATTCTGGTACAGCAAGTGGAGTCGAACATTCAATTGTCGGCGCTACATAAAAAAAGAACCATATAATGTTTTGGCAGTATTATTCTGATGTTTGTTTCTATAGGTTGTTCGCTCAAGCGAATATCATCATATATTTCCAGGATTATACTTTGTTCTTCATTGGGCTCAATCAATAATCAATTTACGTGTTCGCACAAGAAGAACGGTCAACAAAAATAGTAAGCCTGACATGGTGTTAAGGGCGAGTAAATTATCAAAATCACTGCGTATGTGTAGTAGCCAAAACATACATGCCGTCCAAACCCCCTTAACATTATAGGGAAGTTGTACGCCAAAATATTCAAAAGAAAATGGGCAAGTCAACGGTATTAAAATCATTCAATTTTGATCACTTGTGGCTAATAAATTTCGTGCTTGTTGCTCTAGTGCCAAAACTTATTGATCAACTTTATATTAGTCTACCCGTAAGTTTTGGCACTGGAACAATGAACACCAAATTAAATAATAAACCTCGTGGTTATCATCTGATGCAACATGTCATGTGGTCTATTAATGGGCTCTTGTACAGTCCGATACACGCGTTTCGATCTAACAGTCTTGTCAGTCTGTCAGAACGCGCCGTCCTTGTCTTTAGCCAATACTCTCGGGAGCTCCTACTCTCACTATAAAGAAGTAAGTAAGGACGAACGATTTACACTGTACTGCTTTCAAGTGAAAAATCACAAGATCGGCTGTTTTCGACACTCGATTGCTCTCGGCTGGCAGCCGATCTTGTGTTTTTTTCGCTTGATGGCATTACAGTGTAAAAGAGTTTGCCGTCACTTACGTCTTTATAGGGAGAATAGGGGCTTCCGAGAGGATTGTGTAAAGACAAAAGACGACAGGTTCTGCCCGACTGACGAGACTGCAAGGTCGAAACGCGTGTATCGGACTATACAAGAGCCCAATAACAGACCACTTGACATGTTGGCTCAGATAATAATTATGAGATATATTAAAATTTGAGCGGGATCTTAATAAAACACTTAAAATAAAGGTAGATAATAGATATGTATTACTGATAATAATTTGATAGATTGCATCTCGGCAATTTTGATGCTAAGACTGGTTACCAAAATGATCTATGCTAAGCCCTGTTAGCGCAAAAAGAACATCATGTTTCACACTGTAGTAGTTATCTCGCCGCTTAGCTCTATAGCGGATTTATTTCGCAGTATAAGACAAAAAAATTTCCATACCTATAGAAAGATAGGACAAAATCTCCTCGATCTGTTACACAAAAAACCTGAAAATTTTTTTGAAAAGGAGAAATTTTCTATCTAAGTGAAGCTGTTCGCAGCGATTTCATCTACCGCCTCGCAGGAGTAGGAGATTCGAGAGCCGCGCGATTTTCTTTATTTGTTCAAAAGTTTTCCCTCTCCGTAGAAACTTTTAGGATTTTCGTATGAGAGTTGCAGAGGGACTGTTGTATCGTGTTATAGGTACAGTTTTTTTTTTATTTCACATTGTTAGGTAAACCCGCTATAAAGTTCAAGCGACAAGTTAACTACGTCGCGTGTGCAACACGATTTTCTTTTTACTCCAATAGCAATCCATATAACGTTCAAAAACCAGTCTCAGCATCAAAATTGTCGAAATTCGAACTACTGAATGGCTATCAATATCCATGTATATCATTAAATTTGATGTTTACTCCTTTAGTGTTATAAGAAGACCTAATAAATCTTTTCATGAAGATGTTTGATGACTGTGCACAATAAGAGACTTGAAAAGTTTCGTGTTACTACCGCATTCTTAAATTTTTGCAATTTCAAAGCTTATCAGCTCTACTTCTGGTTTGTATTTCTGGCTATAGATAAATAGGATAAAGCTCTAGGCGTTGAGCAATCCCTTAGGGATGCGCCATGCATTCGACTTCAATTTTTAACTTCGTTTGAGGTGATTGAATGCATATCTGGCCTTTACAATGACTCGCGGTGGCCTCCCGCTGAACCGAGTCAGTGCTGCTTATCCTCCCAGACAAGTCTGAGACCTGTCTGGTACTAATTTACCGACCGCGGAGGGTTGGATGGCTTGGTGGGCCATGAGCACGAGATCGAACCACTGACCTCGTGTGCGACGCAGAGCACCGCTAACCACTGCGCCACATGCGCTCTTCTGGCTATAGATAGTAATCCATGAAAGGGTTCTCGAGTTTTTATTTGCGATAGGCTAATTGTGGTCACGTCTATACCATCAACACCGTTCAATGTTCCATCGTTGTCTGGAGAATTGTAACATAATAATCCCTGTCAATCTTCGGATGATTACGGACTTTGCCTACCAATAATCAATCAGTAATGATTTGCTTATCAATTTATGAATCGGCAAGCTACAATCCACTTTAGTCATAATCTCCCAATACGATACGCGGTCACTAAAAAATATTGATATGACCCAAAAAAAGAATGATTTAAGCTCAAAAAAGGGGGTTGGTAAGCCCAGGGTCATTACACCGGTGTTTCGGAGGTTCGTCCTCCTCATCAGTGACCCCCGCCCCACATTCAGCCCTGCATTGAAGCAAGGAGGGTGGCGTATGTGGTGATGGCACAGTGTACTATGACACTGTACCATCACCACCTCTCAGTCGATAGATTTTTGCTGTTAGATCAAAACTATATCAAAAGATCGACTGTATTTGAAACCCCAAAAAAAAATTCAATATAATTCCAAAAAAAGAATGATTTAAGCTCAAAAAAGGGGGTTGGTAAGCCCAGGGTCATACACCGGTGTTTCGGAGGTTCGTCCTCCTCATCAGTGACCCCCGCCCCACATTCAGCCCTGCATTGAAGCAAGGAGGGTGGCGTATGTGGTGATGGCACAGTGTACTATGACACTGTACCATCACCACCTCTCAGTCGATAGATTTTTGCTGTTAGATCAAAACTATATCAAAAGATCGACTGTATTTGAAACCCCCAAAAAAACATTCAACATAATTCCAAAAAAAGAATGATTTAAGCTCAAAAAAGCAAAACACAGCTCAACAGCAAAAATCTATCGACTGAGAGGTGGTGATGGTACAGTGTCATAGTACACTGTGCCATCACCACATACGCCACCCTCCTTGCTTCAATGCAGGGCTGAATGTGGGGCGGGGGTCACTGATGAGGAGGACGAAACCTCCGAAACACCGGTGTATGACCCTGGGCTTACCAACCCCCTTTTTTGAGCTTAAATCATTCTTTTTTGGAATTATATTGATTTTTTTTTGGGGGTTTCAAATACAGTCGATCTTTTGATATAGTTTTGATCTAACAGCAAAAATCTATCGACTGAGAGGTGGTGATGGTACAGTGTCATAGTACACTGTGCCATCACCACATACCGCCACCCTCCTTGCTTCAATGCAGGGCTGAATGTGGGGCGGGGGTCACTGATGAGGAGGACGAACCTCCGAAACACCGGTGTATGACCCTGGGCTTACCAACCCCCTTTTTTGAGCTTAAATCATTCTTTTTTTTGGAATTATATTGAATGTTTTTTTGGGGGTTCAAATACAGTCGATCTTTTGATTAATAAGACCGTTTATGGAATGCGAGAAACTATCAACTATCCAGCGGTGCAGTGGTGCCTATTTCAGCAATAATGATGGCGTTCAATATGCAACAAACCGTGGTTCGATGCCACGAAGGGCCAAGGAAACTTCTTCCCTTTCGCGAAAGGCGTTATGCGCCAAAGTAGTATCGGCACAGCTCAGTCTCTTCAAAACAAAATAAGAGATCTGCTTTGGATAAGCATTCAAGAACAATTTAGCATAGCCAGTATTCTTAACGGAAATGCAACAAGTGTTGGTCCGCAAAAGGTGTGTCACAAAATAGGAAGAAGAAGTGATTGGTGTTGGGGAGCTGTGGCTGGCCGAATGCCTAGTGGTGTTTGGTACGGGGTTGATTTCGCCAACACTTTCGGCAATCAATAAACGAGCGCCTCGTGGAACGCCTCAGCCTGGCTATCCTCGATATTGCAAAGAGGTGTTCAGCTAATAATCTACGACGCTTTTCAAGAAGATGAAACTCTCAAGCAAGCGATGAATGCGAGGAGACGAAAAATGCTAGAAGTACTGGGATCCGCACAGTAAACATACTGCGATACGAATCAAACAAAATGACAAAGTAAAGTGAAGTGATTGGCGCCGATCATTGTAACATACAAAAGAAACTACTTACCGACGCCTTGGTGAACATGGCAATATGGGTGACAGATTTGTTCGTAAAGGTATATGTGTTGCAGGCAATGACACTCGTCTGGAGGACATTTATCGATAATGTGAGTGATTAACAAGACGATACACTGAAACCAAAGAGAAATAAATTATTAAAAGAAATAAACAAGAGAAACGTACGATACATATGAAAACTAATCGTAAACGAAACGGATAGAAAACGGACAAAAATTTGGCGAAGCATACGTATGTCAAAAAATACTGTGGAAACTGACTCTTGAGTTCTAAGTCAAAGACATCTACTGGTCAGACTTCTAATTTTGATTTTTACTTCCTGCTACTTTCTGAAAGAAGACTGATTAAATGCCATGCCAACTTACGTCAACAGCTCATCAATTCATCTTCAAAAGATTATGGTTGAGGATGAACTGGCTTTACTGATGACTTCATAAGTAATAAAATCGTCCATCATCCTAAATGGGTAAGTTTTTGTAGCAGAAAAAATTCAGATTGAACTAATTCGTTAGAGGAAATGCACTCAAGGCGATCGCAGCTCAAACAATCTGACATGATGTGAAAATTTGATATGGTAACTAATGACTGGAAAAAAGATCTCCTCAACGAAGAGCAAAAAGGAAATTCTTGACATTTCTATGTAACAACAGGTGATTTCAATTCGCACAATATCTAGGGAGCTTAAACACCGATAATAGTGGAGCTCGTCAACATGTACAAGTTTGGCCACGCTAAAGTTGCCAGGAAGAGTTCTGGGTCATAGCTCTAGACTTTTCTGAAACGATAATGTCGCTAACTTGCTACAATGAGCGCGCTCCTCAAGCTATTATAGAATAACTATGCTTTTTTCATCATACTCACGTTAAGAGATACCTAGGCGTAATCACGTCGCTATGGATCGTTTTCTAAAAGTAGAAAATTTTGCCACATAACAACTAAGTCTTTCCAATGACCTAGGAAACCCTGGACTAAGGCCTTTTCTAACAGGCTATCGAGTAAAAATGTCAACCACCATTCCAAATCTGTCATATGGATTTATTCCCACTACTGAATAGTCAGAGTTTATCCTAAAATTGCCTTCTTTCCACTGTGAGACAATGCATCATTTTGAAAAAAAAAATGAGTTGAGATAAGTGAACGAAGTAAACCCTAAAAGCGACGAATAAGAAGAATGAGAGCGTTCAACATTGATTTATTCTTTAATGACATCCACAATAACCTATTCTCTGGCCCATCCCAAAATGCAACGGACTTCATATTGTTGTCTACAGATTTGTTAACTTCGCGCATTTGCTCCCAAATATGACTCTAGCGCAAATTTTTGTCCCCGAAGGATCGTCTGCTCGGCTGCTTGAGGTCGAACTATCAACTTTTCTTCAACCAAAGCGCTACATGCTTGCATATAAATAAAGCGCTGAATAACTGAATTAAAACACGAGGCTCAGAAGTGTCTTGAACGAAGATAACTGCAAGCGCTCTCTACTGGTGGCCTCACCACTTCACGATGGCTGCTCGCGTTGTTCGTCTGTGTGATTAATTGCCGCACACATGGATATTCACCAATTGACATTCCAAATAGTATGACCAAATGAGATGAAAAATGGTTCCCCCGAATTGATGTTTCCGACAAATCGCCAAATTTCTGTTAATCGACTTTTCTGCCCTACAAGAAGGTCACTGAAAAGGATAAAAAAAATCGTAGAGAAAAAATGAATGTTAGGATAAAAGAAATTTAAGAAGCTTCAGATGGTTTAGAGGAAGATACAACGGTATAACGGTGACCCACACATTGTGAAGAGTTTATCTTCTGATTTTTCCAGAATAAAATAAATTCTTAATTGATAATACTATTTATATCTGCTATCATTAGCAATATGAAATTAAATGAAGGTGAAGAAAATTTTGAGGAAGAATCCCGAGATACAAACAGCATGAGAAGGTTATATTGATAGCAAATTTCGATTCTGCTTAGCCCTTCCTGACGTGATCGCAAATGTTCCTGAGATGTCATCAAAAGTTTTATTTGTCTAACGTTTCAGTGCTTTCAGCTTCTCCGGGACCATAATCATTCGAATCGACTATTCACTACGGGTAGTTGTGGCCACGTGCGTCTTTGTTGTCTCATTAAGACGGATCCAGTGGAACAGTAAAACATCACCCAAACGAAGTAGTCATATTTGACGTTCCAGTTCTATGCAGAACGGTTGTTAGAATACTGCCATTTAATACGAACCCCTCATCCGCTTATAAAGAAAGCAATTCATCCTGCTGCAGCTAGTATTTTTAGCAGACTATTCGAGAGATGCTTCACTACTGCGCTGCTTTCAGTTCAGTGCAGCTAGAGATCCACACAAAAACGACGATCGACTGTGAACAGTCCACTCAGATCAACAAAGCGCTGAAGAAGGAGAAGGCATCGAACGCTAATTTAATAAATGACCATTTACCAAATTATAAGGTTGATAATTAAGCCATAAAAAATTCAGCAGATATCAGCAGATTAGAAAGGAGATTTTTAAGTGATGTAAGAAGAAAGTGCTGTAGTATGATGTAATTATCTCCGTAATTCCATATACAACGGATAAGGCGCACTAATTTTGACGTGGATCTGCCGAAAATTTATCTAATTGAAAATTTAGTTTAGAGATTCACATCTTAGGTTGTAGTGAACCCCATGTTTGGAGCAGGAACCGTGATAACCTGCAATTGCTGGTCTCAAAGTAAAAATTTTTTGCTAATTTACAACAACAGAATTCATTTGAAGTCTTGAGCTCATAGAGCATGCTTTTCTTGCAGTCTCGTCGAAACTCGTCTATTTAGCAGGCAAGCGACTGAACGTTTCACCAAGTAGGACATCATAGTGCTCTTCAATGCATCGATTACAACTTTTTGTATGGCTTGGATATTAAACAAATTTTAAAAACTGAAACGGTGTTTTTAAAGCTCATTTATATTGAGTAATAGGAAAACACCTGTTTTATAAGTCCATGATGATCTTAAAAAGCAGAAATCATAACAATAACAAAACTAACAGGTATAGTAACGATGATAATAATGGTATTTACATAGCAATAACAAGCTCTCAATGGAATTGAGATATAGCAAAATGGGACAACAATTTCGAAATAAATGTCGATGGAAAGGTTATTCGCTCAGTAGTAATCAATGAATAAATTATATTAAAAGAGGAAGCAGGTTGATAAAGCCTAGATAATGTTTTTCTCTATCAATGTCGAGACTTCTCATTAACTCAGTAAGGTTAAATCGGTTTATCTTTATGCAATAATAGATTATTATAATTCCAGCATTACCTAGGGAGCTTAAGCACCATAGTAACAGTGAAGCTCGTCAACACGTACGAGCTTGGCGACGCAATGTAAGCATGTGCTTAGAAGGAATACAACAAAATCTCCGGATCGACCCAGCTTTGCGTAGACATAACTTCCCAGTCCTGTGTGGACGACAGATTGGTAACAAACATGCCATGAAGAAGCTCCAGGAAATCTACAGTAATTGGCTTCTACTTTTGATGGTGAGCCAGAGATGCTCTTATATGGCTTTGCGAGAATTTGAGAATTCAAACCACCAATTGACAGCCGAACCCCATACGAAATGTCCGAGGACTTTCGTGACTGTTGGAAGCTGAACAACAACGAAACGAAATTATCTAAGCAGTGGACGCCTTCATTAGAGCAACTTCGCCAACATATCCGCGACGAAGTTGCTCTATCGGTGATAGACGACTATTTCTCCGAGAATTCTATATCAAACTTTTTTTAGCAGTGCTATGATGTCATGATTATATATCAAAAAAGTTGCGTACTATGCGAAACTCGAGACCTCAGCTGATTGTTGAATCCGCGTCTCACCCATAACGAGGCTCGCTCTACCACTGCACTATAAAGGGAACTGCTTTGTCATCATCTGATCATTTCTTCATTGACACAGCAGTTAAGGAGCGCGTGTGGCATAGTGGTCAGAGGTGATCTGCGTCGCACACGAGGTCGATGGTTCAATCTCGTGCTCATGACTCACCAAACCGTCCATCCCTCCGAGGTCGGTAAACTGGTACCAGACTAGTCTCACACTTGTCTGGGAGGATAAGCAGCACTGACTCGGTTCAGCGGAAAGCCACCGCGAGTCATTGTACAGGCCAGGTATACATTCAATTACCTCAAGCGAAGGTATAAATTGAAGGCGATTTCATGGCACATCCCTCGACGACTGATCGACGCCGAGAGCTTTGACCCTTCATCCTTTAAAGAATAGTTTTAGGAACAGTCGATGCTATGGATCAATCTTGTGAAGAGATCTTGCTCTTTCGAGAGAATATGCGCTTTGTTGCAAAATTCTCTTCGAGTTTCAAGTTCGTCTATAAACGTAACTGCCTCGAAAACTAGTAGCGAAATTTGTGTTTATGAAACCTTCCATGCCCATGTGGCAAACAATCAACAAAAATACCTTGGGGAACACCGTCATGTTCATCGGAGTGAAATCCCGTTTGTTCGATTACATTCGCGTTCAAAATACCAGAGAGAAAAGAATTGGCACCACGAGAGAAAAATCTAACTTTTATGAAACACACATTTTGCGATATATAAATCAAGATTGTAAATCCTAATAGCTCTCAATTCAGTTAATGTAGGTCATTATGAGCTGATATTTGCTGAATCGAAAATAAAGGCAATTGCTTTTCGCTTCATACATTGCTGATACTACTCCTTTAATAGCTACATTTTATAATCACTTTCTTTTACATTTTTACTAAAATTTGTACATTGTATATGTGTACATATGTACATGTATATGTGTGTTTGTGTGCGCATACATATATAAATAATTATATATATATATATATATATATATATATATATATATACTTATATAATTTACCCTGATGTAGGGTGCTGTGCAGAACTCTCGCATCAGGAGGGACTAGAACCCGCACCTCACTCTTAAGCGCTACATATATTTACATATTCATATATATATATATATATATACATATATATATGTGTATTTGTTTTATTTACACAACCCGTCATCATATTTATTGTAGGAAACCCAGTACTTCCAATCGTTTTTTACATTCATATGAACTTGCGGGAGAGCCCCAGAGGAAGAGGCGAACCTTGCTTCCTGAGTGTGCATGACTGTCCAATGCTCCACATATTTTTGATCCATGATGAGGTCTGTTATGGGCACTTGCACCGCCCAATAGACGTGTTTCGGCCTTGGCAGCCTCGCCAGTTAGGCAGGTTCTCCGTCTTTAGCGATTCCTCTCGGGTTGAACCCAACCCCCTACATGGATAAGGCACATGCTGATTCAAAAAGCAATTAGCAGGCGAACAGACTACATGCATGGCTCAAAAAATATTTAACAGGCAAATTGACATTTAAGCGTGATCTTAACAAAACGCTAGAAACACAAGGTATGATAAGTGGAAATCACAGTGACTGGCTGTGTATAAAATAAGCCATTACTTGACGTCTGGCTCCTCATCACTATATATGCGCTGAGCATCGCATCGGCCATCAAGGATTTTCGTGAAAAACTCTAGGGCGGTAGTATTACTGTTGTGCATTTGACATATCAAAAGTCCACGTGGGTATCTCTCTTGCCCGTCAGCTGTCGCCAATGCACTACTTTTCTACTCCATGTGGTACTCTACAAATTCGGCGTATAAACGACATTCTGGTCTTTGAAAGTTGACGAAGGTCGGGACTTTGAATCCTTTCTCTCTCTTATGAGATTCGTGATACTTCTGACACTAACCTTTTGATTGCACGCTTTACGATTATAAAGTTTCTTTTGTCCTGCTTAGGTAGCTACCAGGGTTCTGCTGCATAAATTAGGGTAGGAATAACTGTTAAGTGGAAAAATTGGCATGGAGTCGGATGTTATTCTTCCTATTCACTACGTCCTCGATGCTTTCAAACGCTCCCCAAGTCGCTCTATTTCTTACGGATCTCTAAAGCTAAGTCGCTCATCGCAAGAACCTCCCCACCTAATGAAATATGTTTTTGTAAGATTTGTTTGAAGACCAGATTTCACAAGCGCTGTGGAAACGGATAACATCCGTCCTCTTTAGTTTATCCTCGATTTCATAAAAAGATGCAATCATGTGAGCGAGAACATTGCGCATGCCGACCAATTCTAACGCCCATATTGTTCCATTTCAATTTCCACATGACGTTCTCGATGGTGACAGTAAATAATCAGCAAGATATTACTACTTTGCCTATCCCTTCTTTTCACATCGATCCTACTTTTGCACAAAAATGGCAAAATATTGCTTGTGAAACCTTTTCATAGCTCATAAAAAGTCCTTATGTACTGAGTATGGATCCACTGGCAGCCTGAATCTTCGATAACAGCTTCTCTTTCATCTGGAGTAAAGGCTTTCTTCAAACCAATGAAAGTAGTAGTTTTATCGGTCGATGGTCTATAGTACTGAATCTCCTTTGGAACTCTGCTTGCTCGCATTGCTGTCCTTCGTCCATTGGTCTATAAAATCTGTTTAACACGACTTGAGTGATGAGTTTATAGACGATAAACAGCATGCAGATTGGGCAGTAGGCTTATGTCGTGAAGGTTTCCCTATTTGGACATCAGCACGATTTGCAGGCTTTCTTTAGACTAAAAAAACTCTCATTCCGGCACATATCGTGCGAACCAAAGCCAGTGTATCATTAAAAAACGGCCATAGGATTCTTCAGATGCTCAGATTTTATCCCGCGCAAATTATGTGTTGTTCGACCTCTCTGACGCAATGCGTGCCAAAAGAGCGAGAACCCTTAGAACGACGAACCCATCCTCGCTCTTTTCATATGACGCTAGGAGATCACGATAAACAGATCTCAATGGTAACCACGAAAGATGTTCTTCTTTACCTCATCAGAAGCGAAGATTGTTCCGTTCAAGTGTCGCAGCACAGTCACGCTGACTTGTAATTGGCACAGTTTGTGGTGGGCTTTACGAATGCTCTCCCCAGCCTTTGTAGCTTTGATCATAATTACTGCTCTCCTCTTCTTAAGACTTCAACAGCTTTTCTTCAGCGCTATGCACATTCGGACATCAGCTGAAGGTTACCCGTGGTTCACGAGGTTTTGCAGAAATAAGCCGTACTACGTTCAATATTGTATTATTCTACTCATGCGATAACCATTAGGAACTGCTTGATTATTTTCCGTCAAGGAATGTAACTGCGACTGATGTCATTCATTGTATTCACAAGCATCAATGTGACAAAGTAGGTCACTAAAGGGAAAGCTTGATGGAAACCAAGAATAAATGACACTGCTCAAGGTCATACGCACGCACCTTTGACTTTGATCATAAACAGCATCGGCGACTAACAGTGCTAACAAAGAATAGTACACGATCTTCACCATTACAACGGGAAAACATTACGTCAATGTATAAGATATCAAAGTCCTATAGAAAACACATACGGGAAGCGCAGTGGTAGAGATGCCATGTAACATAACTACGGTCGCTGGGAGATTACCGAGCTAAACAATGCTTTCGGTGCTCCATTAAGCAGCAGCCGAACGCAAACTAAGGCAGAAAGATCTTCTTGGGTGATAGGTTCTAAGCTATAAACTGCATAAAAAAAGAATTGCACTCCGCACAATAGATGCAAATGGAATATATGCACAAAACATTCTTTCAAAAAGTGCAGAACGGTAGGCTGATTCGTATTCATGGAATTTTAAAAGGACTTATTTCATGCACAATTTCAGTCTTTTGTCTTTACTGTTCGAAGCCATTTGTTGTTCTGAACTGCACGAAAACATCCGAAGAACTTACGTGGTGAAATATTCTCGAAGAATAGCTCATGGGCAGCCAGTGTTAGAATTGAACACACTGTTCAATAGTCGCATTTTTATTGATAAGTTTCCAGGAGTACCTTCTGAATCCTTAATATGGTTAACGTTTCAGCGATTTCTCCTTCACCATGACCGCGATGATGTGAGTCGAGTGTTCACAGTTCTTCTCCTTGTGATGTTGACCTTCGTAACCTTTTGCATCGAGATGAATCGGTGAGAGTGGGTCATCACACAAATGAAAAAGCGCCCTCAACGCCGCTCTTTCACATAGAACTCTGGCCACACTAAAGGGACATAAAGTCATTCGGCAGTTCTCTAAGGGAAACCATAGAAACGTCAGCCTAATTGAGATTTATAACAGCTTCGTATTAGCTTATTGATAAGAGTAGACTATTGATTGTTTATACCGAAGAATTCGGAAATTGAACGCTTGTATAGAATGTACTCCAAGAAAGTAGCACAGTTTCTGGAGCGGATAATTCAAAAAAACCAATCCTCTATTAACAATCCGCTTTTTGTCAGGTGCAGGATCACGAATCAAAGATTTTCTGAAAAACAGTTGTCTTTTACTTTTATCTATTTGAGTATTTGAAACAACTACTGTTTAATCGGCTTCTCAAATAGTGCTTGTAATCAAGCCACCGTCGCCAAATCAACAGAATTTGACAATGAAGCTCTATTCAAAACAAACGTGTGAAGAGATGTTGATTCAAAAACTTACATCTTTTTGCCTACATGCGCCTTTCCTTTCCCTCTTCTCATTTTTTTGTTCCTTTTTTACCTTCCCTGAGGATGGAAAGTGTGTTTCCAGATATTAGACAATACTCCTACAATGCAGTCATGACCATCCATAAGAGCGAGGTTCAAAAAGTCGAAAAGACTTTATGAAAAGACAAAGAGAGAGGGAAGGAGAGAGAGGAAAGAGAGAGAGAGGGGGAAGTTGGGAGCAATTTCTTTCAGCAATGACGTAACATTGAAGAAATACCATTCACAATTGGTTTTTTATGAATCTTCTGCAAATTTCGTGAACTTATAGGTACGGCGGCCAGACTTTTAAATTATAGGGTGACTTCAAGATTTTAACGAATCTAATGAACTTTGATAAATGGCAGACAGAGTGAATACTTGTTGACGGAATCACCGTAGTGGATTATTTTTGAATGGCGAGCTGTGATATACAGCAGGAGGTCCGTTAGCTCACCACGGCTTCCTAAACTGAAAAGAAGGGTGCTAATTCCGCCAGAAAGCGTAGCTCAGAGTAAACAAGTGCGAGCAGCCAACTACCATTCAAGCAACAACATAGCCAGTCACTGGCAAGTACTTAGATTTTAGGAATACTCTAGCAAGGTCTTCGAAGCAAGTAATGAGAACAAGGAAAGCTTTTGAGGCCTTCAGGATAAAAAAAACCCATCAAGTATCAGTAATTATGTGGTAGTAAGAGAACTGTGCTCGTACCATCCTTGATATTCGCGAATTACAATAAGAGAGATGTGTTGAATAGATTAAAGCGTACTTCGATCATTATAAACAAGGCGATCACGGTAGACCTGAGATGAATACTGATAGCAGATAGCGCATAACATGTATAATTTTGTTTTTCGCATTTGCTTACGAACAAAATAAAAGTAAACGAATAGAGACCGAATCAACAGACTGAACAGATGTCAGCTTAATTCTCTCAAATATTCATAACCGAATAAATTATTGACCATTGGAAATTCATAAGATATTCGAGGAGAGAAACACGTGAAAGACATTCCAGACGCTCAAATTCACTTAGTTTAGACCCAACTAGTCAATTAATGAGCTGCTAATTTTTGTTTCGTGAGCAGGCAGCGCAGTGGTAGCGATCTCGTTCATGATCCGGACAGGCACGTCAGCTCATGAGCTGGTTTGAAACTAACTAGGGTTCACGAGTCCTCTTATCGTTGGGGTCAGGGAAATGATGCTAGACTTGTCTAGGGCAGATACACTTCCTTAGTCCGCACATTAAAATGCCCTAACTTAACTGTCTTAGGATTCAAAAAAGAGTCAACTAGATTGGCATTTCGACGATATTCGGGAGGAAGACAAAACGTTCCTCAAGCTACAGTCGAAGTCACACGAAGAAAAGTTTGATGAAAATTTTTGTATGTTGCGTATGAGGAAGAAAATCGAATCCAAAAATCAGGACAGCGCGATATATGTCCTTCAGGTTGATGCGGGTTATCAGGAAGCAATGTACTGATAGTTCGCCTATTCCAGCGCTCTCTTGCAATCCAGCTGGGATCTTCTTAGCTCGGTCATTTCCCAAGACTGCAAGAACAGTCGTCTCAATCAGTATTTTAAGAGATTCGTGAAGAAGACAGAATGCAAAATTGTCGCAGAACTCAAGAACGATAAATGCGATAAAAACGGCTAGATCGCTAGAAGTGCTAGAAACCACCCAATAAAATGTGTTGACGTGTTCTATAAAATACAAATAAATAAGTCATGAGGCGACACAAATTTGGTACTAACATTTGCTTTGAAAATTCTGGCGCCTTGCCCTCCGCTGCCTATGAAAGTTATGATGATCCGAGTTGACCCTTCATGATGTTCGTCTTTGTCATGTAGAACTTCATAATCGTCACACAAAATCGAACTTCACTGGAGTGTAGCCCGAGTGTGATATAGTAAAATCACTCGGCAATAGTCTTTATATAGAGCTGTTACTGATTCATTACCTCGAAACTGCCTTTTCATGAGTTGTCATTAACATGATCTTGATGTTTGATGACTTTAGCTTCTTCAGAGCTCTGACAAATTGTTTCATACCACATATCGTTATAATTTAATGGACATTTTTTGATCTCAAAAAATCAGTTTGTGAGCCAAACTAAAAATCTCCTCACAGAAAAGTACTCACCATTATTATCTTTGAGATTTTGATTACCCATATGTAATTCACATACGATGAGAAAGTGAACTTCACTCAGTTCAGAAAATCTAAATCAAGTCAAGGCAATTCATAACACACAATAGTGAGGCATTTAACCTTCTTGATGTATTTTACCCCTAAGCCAAGATGGTGATTGTCACTGCAAAACAAAAACCCCTTGTTTCTGAGCCCTGTGTGTGCAGCGCAGTGTTCAAAGGTGCCCTGTGATACACATTGAAGGGTTCCTGTTTCGATTCCGTGCTTTCAGCACTACCAAACCTTCCATCCCGACGAAGTCAGCGAATCATTACTACTTTTTTGATTGAGGACATAGCAGTGTTGGCCGCGTACATCGTTAGGCTACCGTAAGTCTATGTATGACCAGATATGCAATTAATAATCTCTGTAGGTAATTGATGCAGTCGAATACATGGTGCATCCCCCAGGGATTAATTTTAACGCAATGAGTTTTATCCTTTTATCTAGAAGAGTAAGTTATCGCGCCTTTACTTTCCAACTAGTTTATATCACATACAAATACGAATACGGTCCAGTCCTTCCGCCCAAACATTTGCCATCGCATATGTTGCAAGAAATCGGGTTACACTGAATCTAAGCTATGCTGTCCCCATCTCTGCCGGTATGATAAATCATTAATCTCTTGTTTTACACAGACGATCGTGTAGATCGGTTCTCAACTAATTGAAAGTGGTTCTTCAACCAGCCCTTTACTTAACACTTGAACAATATGGGAAGAGAAGGTTGTTCAATCGGGCAAAATCAATTTGTTGAAGCAGTTCATCACAGCATTGCAGTGAACGGTGAAGTTGCACGACTGAAACGGAAAGCTAACAATTTATTCATGAGAGAACCCTATCAAACCTATTTACTGAAGTTGTCATGACTTCAAGAAGTAATACTGAGTTAGAGGAAAAGGTGATTGAGCTAGCTGAAGGCACGAAAAAGAAGACTGAAATTAGATTGGAAAGTATAGTATTTGATGAAAATATGGCAAACGAGGGAGGACAATGAGTGGTACTTTGCTTAGAAAGTTATATTCCATGTGTACTCAGGATGCTCAATAAACAATGTAAAGGGTGACGAGACGAAGTGGGGGACGCAGAGAGCGCCAGCCCTCAAAATTACTGAACAACTATTTTGTCTCGAAACTATGCTGTCATATGCCCTCACCGGTTTTTCTCACGACGTAAGATTGAATCTAGAGCAGAGCTTCAAAAAAGCTTTCTGACTCGTAACTGACACAACGAACTCTAAGCACAGACGCACAATTCAAGGCATTTGTCATAATGGCACAAAGAACTCCAAGCCAAAACGCCCATTTCAAGGCTTCAAAGTCATATCCCTTACGAAATTCGTATTAGGACAGATGGAGTGAATAGAGAACATGAATTTGTAGAGCAGAAAGAGTCGAACAAATAGTCGAGAGGATGACTGTTCGGGTAACCCCAAGAGGACTCAGAGTAGCGGCCTATACAACCACTACCACTTTTAATGTAGAAGGATCAAATGACTGCGAAGCTGTCGATAAAGGCCTGTGTTCGTAGTTCTAAGCACATTTATGAATTACACTGAATGACGGTCACCGATTTCATCACTGCCTCCAAGGAAGACAACCAACATGATCCAGAATAGTGAGGAACTACTACAACTTCGAGGCAGGCAAAAACGCTCTAACTTTAGGAACCAGTGTATTCATAATGGACTCGTCTAGTAGAAAAAAATTCCAGCGTGGTACATCATTAAGATAATCATGAAAGAATCCTGAAGGTCAAATATTCATTACTGCTGTAATGTTACGGTTAGAGCCTAATGCGTGGTGCATCCATAATGGACTGATCAACGCAGAATGAAAGCTGGGAAGAATAGGTAAGTGATGTGTGAAAAAAAGGAATGAGTACGGGGAGCTGGAGCTGTAGGGGGTTGATAATCGTATTTATCGATGTGTCGAGGAAAGAAAGAACTCAAAAGTAATTAGTGGGAAGAAACATGTGATCGACTGCATTGTGCACGTACTTTTCAAAACATACACGATTTCTGTATCCATAGAACAGGGAAGGATATTAATTATCCAGTAGATGAAAATGAATTTGAGATTCAACATTTGCACACATCTATACATCAAAGAAAAAAACGCTATTTTTTGTTATTTCTTTTTCTTCAGTAGAAATTTCAATAGAAAATATGTCTTTGAAACCTGAAAAAATATCCTGAAATTGCAATGGTTAGTGCAACGGTTTAGCATAGCGCTCCCGGAAAGTGTGAGATCTGGGTTCAAATTCCATCCGACGCAAATATTTTTGCACAGCACTCCACATTACTGGGTATATATATAAGATCATACTATCGCAAGAGGCAGTCAAATAAATGAATTTTGATTGATTATTCTAGAATTATTATCGTTAACATTAACTCATATCGTGTCATATACTCAGTGGGCGCAAATAGCGAAAGGGAAGTCATGAAACTCATTGCACGCGAAGACACTGGCTTGACCTCACATCGAGTCGACCAAGTCGGCCATTCCTACGGTGCCCACAATTCGGTACCAAACCTATCTATGGAAAGGTTCTTACGGCACCTAAAAGTAGGGGACTGTCTCCACTGATGAACTGGGAGCACTACATACGTCAGATTATGGATAACAGGGAAAATCAGCACGATCTATACTTAGCTGCATTTAGGATACAAGCACACTGGAACATCTTCTTAGGTGAAGATATTACGAGAGAAAACGAGTTTCGTGGAAGAAAATGCTGACATTATACCTTATTTCGAGTGTTTTCTTAAGACCACCGCTCAAATTTCATATATCTCATGATTATTATTTGAGCGGAACATGTCATGTGGTCTGGTAATGGGCTCATAACACGTGTTTCGACCTTACAGTCTCGTCAGTTGGGCAGAACCCGTCGTCTTCCAATCATTTTTAGCCAATACTATGTGTGTTCCAGTCCCCACCCTAAGAGGTAGCGAAGACGAACGATTTACACTGTAACTCAAGCAAAATTATCATCAAATTCACAGCGTTGCACTCGATTGCTCTTTGGTTGGTATTTTCATAACATTATACCTCCATTTCGAATGTTTTCTTAAGACCACGCTGAAAGAGGATTGGCTAGAAGACTGGAAGACGACGCGTTCTGCCCGACTAATTAGACTGTAAGGCCGAAACACGTGTATCGAGCTTGTACAGGAGTTCATTACCAAACCACATGACATGTTGGCTCAACTAATAATTATGAGAGATGCTGACAGTCGAACATTACATGCTATATGAAAAAGGTCATGTGGAAATAAAAGAAGAAGAAAAAAACATCAATAGGAATGTTATGATTGTCTTCCATAAACGATTACATAAACACTGCATGTATTTTGAATGAAGTGTGCGAAAACACTGACGCGTTCCTTTTATTAGGTGGATTTGAAAGTAATGTGGGTTTCAAGACCATGAATTTACAAATCATGATCACTAGGCTCAAACAAATAGTTACTATTCAAATAGAACCATTACATTCAACTTATATTCGCCAACGAGAATTAAGTTTGTTTATTCCTATACCATAAAAATCGGTGCCTCGGGATTCGACGAACTCCTGGGCAGCTTTTTGTACATCCTCTTGACTGTCAAAGCGGTTTTCTTAGTAAGGGGCTATCGAGATGCTTGAACGAGCGGCAAGTCGATGAGCAGAGGTCCGGTGACTTCGCAAAATGAGGTAAATCTTCATAGGCCAATTCGTTCAACTTCTGAAGTGTCTGTTATACGACGCACAGCTATCGGCTAAGTGTAATCAAACCACAAATTCTTTTGTACCAAACTTTTCCACCTTTCTGACTTGTTCAAAATGCTTAAGGACACTAGACTGGTCGACGTTGAGATCTTGTGCAACATTTCGTGTAGTCTTAAAAAAAATCAGCTTCGAAGATTGCTCTCAGTCGGATATTGTCAACTTCCCTTAACCTGCCACTACGTTCCTCGCCTTCAAGACTCTCGGCTTCTTTAAAATTTTCTTGAAGCACCTCTAAATTGTACGTTTTATCAGCAGTTCCTGGGTGAAGTGCATTTTTGATGATGCGATGTGTTTTTTACTGTTTTACGATCCATTTTGAACTCGCAGTCTTGCACCGCAATCATTTTTGCACTGAGCAAGCTCCTTTATATCATTGAAAACAAAAATAAAATAAACACCAAGTAAAACGCCATTAGCAACAAAACGTAGAGCGAGAAATACACATTAGAATGACGTTTGATATAGCGGTGTTTATCCAAAAATTTATCCCAATATCATGTGGTGAATTTTAAAATTCGTAAACTGCCAATACTTCTGCATCAACTTAATAGAATAATGCAACGATACTATATACAGCGCTAAAATATTTCAAAAAAGTAAGAAAAATGAAGAAATAGCAAAAAAGAGGAATATGAGCAGCGACACTCCAGACGAAGGATCGAAGATGAACGAGCAAACAGAGAAACAATGCACTCGGCGGTTGCTCTCGTTGAACCGTGGTTGCCGGAAGCATTGCCCGTCCCCTCAGGGAAAAGCGTAAGCAAGGCACTCGCTTGTCGATCATGGTAGTCTACGACGACAACGACGACAACGACGACGACGATAATGACGGAGGACAATTGACATTAGAGAGCAATGTCATCGCTCCACCCAATGCGTTAGCATCCTTTCATATTTTCAGGTTATACGAAAAGACAAATCGCGTTAACGTGAAAAAAAAAACTAATCAAAAGCCTTGCTCTGCAAAGTTTGACATACTTCCGCTCCAACTGATTTAACATTTTCGTTCTTAACACACCGCGAAAATGTTAGACTGATGTGTTGCTTATTAGTCTGTGAAAGCTGCCGCATAGCGCGTAATTTACATTTTTTTTAAATGAAAATGTTGAATGTATGAGTTTACATGAGGGACACTGTCGAATGATGATGAAGAGAATGACGATGATGCTAGCTATACATAAAAGAAATTGATATCTAACAGAAGCACAACCCTAACGCGATAATGAGAGTGATCAAACACACAGGCAAATCCTTGACATAGCAGCAACCACAACCACTGAATGTTTTAATTTCTCAATTATCTATAGTCATGATTGAGCAGAAATTGTATGTGACCTTATGTCTTGAAGTGCTCTGCAATGTACACATACCGTCGGTTTGGTTTTGAGTTAGGGTATACCAGCCCTCCATTTCGGACAGTTGTGAAATTTATGGCAAACTTGCCTTTCCGAGATGGGGCTCGAGTAGGATGTTGTCGGAGTAATTCGGGGGGGGGGGGGGGGAATGGAGAT
>JAHQIW010000798.1:0-64064 GCA_019055375.1 Parelaphostrongylus tenuis | reverse complement strand
GAATCCACTGAAAATTGTAGCTAACTGCTAATCACTGTGTTAATAGAAACATCAAATGGTTAAGCCATTGGATAGATGGCGATTTCAAGGGTGTGAAATACTGAGTTGAGATCTCTTCGATATGGCAGCGTTGGGTTTATAATGAAATCCAACAGATTTGCATGAGTATATACTGAGCATATGTTGAACCTTTTGCTTCTTCAATTTAATGTGTGCGGTGCTGAATTGAAATACGTACCTGCTTCCAGCTACATACTTTATTATCAATTACGCAGATGGTGCTCTGTTTGAGGTGCCCTACTAAACACAGGTAGAGCTCGATTTGATTTCGCAACACACGTTCATTTAGACTCTCATCCTTCCAACATTGGTAGATTGGTGCCAGACTTGTTTGAAGGGATGGCAGCACTGACTTGATATATCGGTAGACCAGTGCAGGTCACTGTGAAGACCATGTAAATATTCAGTCAGCTCTAACAAGGCTTGATCCGTTGACTACAAAGCAAATAAATTTCGATGGGAGCCGCATAGCGTATAAATTGTATTTGTGCACACCGTAACTGAAATCCGGTACTTGTATGGTGAAATATATATTCAAAGAATCACTACTGTAATGAAATGATGGATATTGTCAAAAAGGCTTCTATAAAGGCAACTTCAGTAAAAAGTAGGCCTAAGTATCAAAAAATTCTCGACATTTCAACGAGAAATTCACATCCTACCTAAAGGGAACATATTTTCGTCTGCCGAATAACATTTTCAAATGAATGCTGAAACATCATTGGGACATCTTTCTCCAGCAAAAAAACTTTATTTAGGCTTAGGATAACAGACAAGAACCATGGCAATAGCTGTTGATAATTTTCAATTCAATCGATTATGAAATATTCTTAGATAATTGATTGTGAAAGACTCAAGTTACTGAGTTTTGGCGACTCAAATATAGCGGGTTATGTTCATAATGATGTAGTTTTGCAATGAACTTCAAGGTTGCCGCCATAAGAGAGATTTAAGCCCGTAAATGTCACAGCATGTAGGAGAGACTGTAGGAGAATAAGTCTACGTTTGATCCAAATATGTCGGAATAATTGTGAAATAATGGATATTTTGTCAAAATGATACTACATATTGCATGCGATACCTGTCTGTTGATATCACTCAAAAATTTTTCAGTTATTACTGCGTTTAGGAGATGATATTCTATAAGATCATAGAAGAAACTTTGTTCTTACTTTTATAGGTGATAATCCTATGTATATCCACTTATAACTATGCGCTTTCATTCATCGCTGCAACCTTTGTTATTGATTATTCGTAGTGGTTCTACGGATTCTACTTATTTCTTAATATCTCCGACGAAATGTAAGATTGTGATCTGTAAGAATTCCTCCACTGAAATTCATCTTTTCATAGAAACAAAGATTTACTATAGTAAAAATTTAACCACAGAAGGTCACAACGAATCCGCTGTTAAAATGAATTAACGAAATGGAATCGCGAGGCATAATATTTCTCCCACTGCTAGAACAAAGTATAGAAATTTTTTCAAAAACCATGATCAGTGTTGAAATTAGCATTTTTCAGGCTATTGGATGACTACTAATCGTCTTGCGAAAAAGCTCCGCATGGTTGAAAAGTCAGTGAAAACGAGCACATTCTATCTAATACTCAATACAATTCTAAATAAAAAATGAAGAACTTCAAAACACATAGGCGCTTCTTGGCTGAAAAAACGTCTGAAAAAGATTTTTTAGTAAAATCTAATCTTTCAATAGCAATGAAGTTTACTTAAAGTAAAGTTATACTATATAAGTACTAGCAAATCCGCTGTGAAGTTGATACAGCGCATTCCGAAAGCATAATTTGATTCTTTCTCCATTAGGAGAACGTTCTTTTGAGATTGAAGATCTTTTCAGTAAGTCAGCCTAGTTTCGGAATCGATATTGCTTTAGCTACAAAATGATTACACAAACATGGACAAAAATCTAACAGATGTCATTCAGCACTGGAAAAATGTTGGTCATAAGAAGAATGTGGTTTTCCGGCAGGAACATAGAAAATTCCTTAATAAAAGTATATTTTGTGATATGTTCCCATCGTAACCTCGATTTACTTAGTGATTCCCTTGTTGCCATTTAGGCGCCCGGCAATAAAATTTCACGCGACTCTGCAACGTTGTCATTACAGTAGCTAAGCAAGACGCAGCGTAGGCGGCGTGTTGCAAAATGCGTCACGACGTTGCAGAAGGGTTAGTCTTCTGTGTGACATTGTTCACAAAAACTGCTTACCCTCCAGTCCGAATCGATCCTATTCGAATGCACACTTCTTCTTTCAATCAGTTTCTTTTTTGAATGGATATGAATGATGTTGGGAAGATACGCAGGGGAATACATAATCATCCTCAACATTCCAAGAAAATGCTCATGGCTTTCGTCAAAACCTTCCTATACAGGACATTAAGGCGGCAATGAAACAATGCATTCTTTCCATATATAGCACTTACGATATGTGTTGGAGTTTTGATCGTTCCATATTGGGTGAATAGTAATAAACGGCTGAGGGTCGAAACTTATGCAAATATATACGACGGGATTATGCCAACAAATTTTTGCGTCGCTGACAGGAAATGTAATGCTATGAATATTGTGCTTCCTATGAGATTGTTTAAGAATCAAATGTGGAGCGCAATTACTGAATGAAAGGAGTTCATAACAAAAATTCTGTAGCAACTGATTTTCCGCTTTGGCTGGCCAAATTTTTATTACAGTTCATTGAGGTTCACGACCACATAGAGCACCATGTTCGAATTGTTGTTTGTATCTCAGTATTTTTGTTGTTACGGTTCACATCGCACGCTGCCGTTATGAACAAAAACTTTTCTATAGATTCTTGGAATTGTGAGGACTTGACAAATAACAACGAGAAAACGTCTCGAATGTTGAGAGAATGTCATTTTGCGACATCTCACATTATCCTGAGATTGGCGGATCAGTAACACTGGTATTTTCATGAAGATTAAACAAGGTGTCCACGAAGATTTCCGTCAAACCAATAATTAGTCTTGTAGAAATTGAATCATTATGGAGTTTTCGGTGTACACATTTAGCAGATGATCAACGAATCTCTTCAGTATGGCATGGGAGAGGTATGATGGGAAGTATAATTGGCACCGCTGAGATAGGAGCCAATTAATGTGTTGTTCTTGTGTCATGAACTCTAACCGCCACTATGGCCCTTGTCACGAGTTTTCTCTCAGCACCTTTCAAGTTTCGTTGGTATCACGGCATTCCTGAGGTTACAGTGAAATTTTCTCTACAAAATTTTCTATTGGTCCTAAATATTTCCGCCGGAGTACAAGAAAGGAAAATTGATTAGAGTTGAGAGGAAAAAGAAATTAGCATGACTCACAGAACTTCAGAAATCGCCGAAAGCTGAAAAAACGCAAAGAACTTCGACATGCGTATGTATAATGGAGAGGATTTTGTCTGCATTATTTTCTATTGGAGTACAGATAAAAGTCGCCTAAGCAGTCGCCGAACATCCCCGCTTCAACTTTTGAATTCGTATGTCTTTCATTAAATCAATCATTTAAGAATATCTGAGAGGGTGAAGATATCGAATTCTCAGCTTAACACCTTTGAAACCGTGACAGAATAGCAATAAAACCTAAGTTTCGATTGCATCATTCACAAGATTCTACGCATTTTTCGGCTACGTAATCATCGCTTTCAAACTTATGTGGTGATGTTAGAAGTGTGTTGACAAGAGTGTTGCGTGAATAATCAAGACTACCATATAATACTGTTATATGGAAAACTGATAGATTATTTTTCGGGAATTCACGTGCATAATCTTCTTTACTATAAAAAGAGCATTTTCCCATTGAAATCGAATACCAAGTGCATCGTTACCAAGGTTCAGCAACCAGAAGCAACTCGGTAACTGTTGTACACCGTGCATCGTTCAAAATGTCGCAAGCTACACCTCTACTCCTCGCCGTTTTTGTGGTCAGTGAATATTTCATTAGTAACTATGAATTACTTGGATAATTGTTGCGAGAGCTACTGATTTCTTGGTCTAATACAGTGCTAATATAGCAGACTTGTAATCTCACAAGCACTCCAATTTCATGACGATTTATCATCGTTTTAGCTTAACTGTTACGAGTCTACTGCAAACTGTAGCTAACTGCCACTGAGTAAGTCAATACAAAACTCTAATCCGTTCAGCCATTCGAAGAAAGATAACACTTTTGAGGGTAGAAAATACTGAGCTAAAATTTTCGCTATATGGAAGCATTAAATTTGTCGTAGATTAACCAAACAGTTCCACATGAGCAGTGTATAAAATTTTTCAGCTTCTCCAATGTGGTCTGTGCAGTGCTGGATACGATCCACGTGAGTGCTTCCATTTTTGTACTTTCATTGTTCATTACGCCGGTGCTTTAGTTTGAGGTGACCTGCTACACAAAGGTGGACCTTGGTTCGATTTCGCCCACAGGTTCACCAAGACTTCCATCCTTCCGGGTGACCAGATTGATGCCAAACTTGTGTGGGAGGAGAGTAGCAGTGATTTGATATATCGGCAAGATACCGCGAGTCACTGTGAAACTGAGATAGTATTCATTAAACTATAACAATGCTTAATGCGTTTGCCACAAAATAGAGAAATTTCGATGGCATCGCTGCTCGCGTCGCATGGCGCGTAAGTTGTATTTGCGCACACCGTAATGGAAATATGGTCCCTATGCAGTAACATTTAAGTTTCAAAAAGTACTGTCGCAGCCAAATCATGACATATTATTAAAGAGGCTTCTATCAGGATAATTTTAGTACAAATTACGCCATATTGTCAAAATTCTCTATGTTTCAACGAAAGTGAACATATAGATTACTACTACATGACATTTAATTTCTATTTTATCTATACTTTTGCATTCATTCAATAGACGAAGGAGATGAGTAGTTTAGTATTAAGCTCGATTTTAGGAATGCCTTATAGTACACTGCAATAACTGGAAAGAAAATCACATTTGAATTTGAAGTAGTCAGCACGTTGTTTTAACTTCATAGCGATTTTCTTGATACTTACATAGCACATGCTGAACTAAAAAAAGTTTACCGACGCATAAAACTGAATATTCAATGAAAAATTTCCTCTAAATTTATTTCATTGAAGAAACGCTCCGTTATTCCAAAAATTCGTACTTTTCATTATGAGTGGCGGTCGCATTCTGTGAGCTGTGTTTATGTATCCTTTGTTCTTTTTTTTTTTTTACCAAATAGACCTTTTTCATCAGACTAATAGTGGTCGTTCGACGGCATGGCAATTGAAGATTTCAGCACCACGTCTGATATCTACAGAGGCCTTTTAAGTGTGCAGTAACAGCAAAGTGAAGATTAAGCCTGACCTTTGTGGTAATTAATCCGTTCTTTGAAATTCACGCCGATCTTGTTGGCAGTTATATAGCAACGTTTAGGCGATGTGAACACCCAATTTTACGTCCTAACAATACGGACTTCTTTCAAGAGGGTAAAGGCTCGTTTTTTCCTCGATTAAGCATCGATTGTCATAAATATTAGTCTGTGATACGGTCAACTCCTCACATCGAGCAAGCACAATTCCTAGAGGTCACTCGGTTTCCTGCACGTAGGCACTACGTCGGCTTTGAAGACATCTTACCGTCATTAATGAGTAAGGCAGATTTCCGGGTGACGACACCTTCTCTGACCACTCACCGCCTGTGGGAAAGGTGTATAATCTAATTCAACATTTTCTTATGCTCGTGATCTTATGCTCAGAATATTTATTCAGATTTATTTCTTACAAATTTTTCGACAGGCAATATTACAACATTCTACAAAAAGTCAGCCCTTCCCCCATACAGTTCTAACTATTAATCACTATAACATAAATAATATTTACTTCACACTTTGGTCTTCCACAACATCACGGTTAGCATAGCTAATAGCAAATGTTGGTTTATGATGCTCTGTGCTTTTGATACAACTATGAACACTGCACAGGTGTTAGCTTTTGTTTGCCTGCAAAAAATAAATGAGTGCATCGAAACTTTGAGTAAATTATGCTGTACCAAACAATGAACAAGCGAGTCCGGTAATTACTAGTTCTCTTCAAGCGGTTATGGCTTTGCAAACAGAGTTATTCCGTAACGCAAAAGTGCATAAATCTTCTTGGCATATGTGAATCACAGATGAAACGCAGAAATTAATAAGGTCTTTGGTGTATACAATATACTACTATCAATATCCGAGGAAAGTGTAAGAGCTCTGAAATTCAACCAGAAAGTGCTGATGGCAAACAAGTAAACAAACGTATTTGAAAAAGGGAGACTGAATAGAGAGCAGGCAATCGTTTAATTGCATACAACTAAAAAGAACGACATAGAAGGTGTAAAAATATCACGCAGTAGTGATTGTAATAAGGAGAACTCGATAAATAATAAAGTTAGTACTCATAAAACATTAGGAAAGAATCTCTTCTATTTTTGCAGAGATCCCAACTGTAAACTACTGTAATAATCAAGAGATTGTTTAAAGTTGTAGACGAAGTGTCACTGCATCTAATGTGCAGCATTATTTTAGTGATTATGTTGTCATTTTCACTCACTATGAAAAGTTTTTGTTAATGCATGGAATGAGAGGATGTCAAGGCTGGACGACTTGTAAAGGACCTTGCCAATTTTAGAAATTGGAAACAATAATATAGTTGATTATTTGACAATTTATTCAAATATGTTCAGTGTGTTGAAATGATGAATGGAAGAAAATTAGACAGATATATAAAGCATAATAGATAAGATTTTATGAGAATATTTCTCAACAATATGATATGTAATCTTTTCGTAGGTATATGATTTTCCCTTTCGAAATGACAAATTACAAACAATGCACCAACTCTGATCTACCTTAATAACTGTACTATAATCTCTTCTGTCATATTCTACCATTTAGGGACAATAACTTTTGCATCATTGCAATGAAAGCGCTGTCCGTCAAGCACACCGCATGCGAGGTTTTTTCGCACTTTAAGGGTAAATGAAGTCGAATACACGGTGCATGTTCTAAGAATTGATTCAGTGCCGAGAGCTTCATTTATTCCTAAATTAGTGGACATTACAAAAATTTGCCGCAAATTTTACTGTGAAAAAAAGGTGATTACACGTATTTTTGTATTTCAGCGTTTGGTTGTAATGGAACTGCTCTACATGACTTCGTCAGAGATACGATTCTCACCCGCATAAACATCTTCCGTGCTCGTGTTGCGTTGGGTAGATACGAACCGCTGGCATCAGCGAGTGATATGAATAAACTGGTGACTTTTTTTACACTCACTGTTAGGATATTGTGAGTATTCCATAGCATAATCACAAAAATCGTAATCGAACATGACACAGATTAAATAGAATGTCATTACAAATATCAAGCGTTTTAGAAGTGGGATTGCAATCTCGAATCAATCGCTGAAAGAGCTGTGCAGAATTGCCCACAGCAAGCATCTATTTCACAAAGAAATGCCATAAATTTCAAATAGTAAGTTCAAATGATGTTTTTATGAAACTTTTCGCAGACACGAATTATTTGAATTTGCGATATTTACATTCTTTATTCTCAAAATTTAGTTATGGACCAAGTGAGCGTATAAACCAACTTCCAAACCCAATTTTCAATTCAATTGAGAAGTGGACGAACGTTGAAATTCCTCTTAACCCATCCACCAATATCTCCACTGACACTAGCACACTTCGTGACTTCTTTACTGTGAGTTCACTAAAATGAAAAAAAAAACGATAAGCAGCATTCATTTCGTTCTAATTCTAGATGTTCAATGCAAACTTCACTGCTGTCGGTTGCTACAGTGCTTTTTGTGTCGATCGCACGTCGACGGCATGTGTATTTTCCCATCCGTAAGTACATGACGCGAAACACTTTTGAATAGTCCGTTAACTGGCTTAATACTTTATTTCAGTGTACCTCAAGATGGAGCTAGGGTGTACACAAAAGGAAAACCATGTGTGAATGGCGGCAATTGCAACAGTCCGAAGATCGGGGCTTGTGAATATGGACTTTGCGTGATAACTGCGTGAGTGCAGTGAGTTATCGGCAACACTACAGCAATACACTGTTATACTGTGGTGAAATAAAGCCTGTTTATTTGACATTCGCCATGTTTTTGATCTTCGAAATGTGATGAGGGACATTGTGGGAGAGGCATTCATTGCTATTTATTCACTACAGCAAAAATTTCCATCCAGAAGAACGTTGTGTGGACACAGGTGACTAGATGTTCAAGGGTTAGAAGTCAACTTGATGCAGAAACGGCTTGAAAACTATCACCTTTGACTGCTCACGTCTTGTAGATGCTGCAGTATCTCTAATAGTACCTGGAAAAATTCAGAATCTGAGCATTTCATTACCTGCCAACTTTGAATATATGCATTGTTCAACAAGACAATGGGACTACGCTGCATGTTTGCAAAAAAATGAAAAGGAGGATATGCAAGAAATCAACTATAGGTAGAAATGAAATAAATTATTTCACAATGGGAACACAGATACTAAAATAAGCAATCGTTCACTAATATTTCGAAAGCGATCAACCCCTGAGGGACGGCTGTAGAAATCAATGCGCGTAGAACGAAATGTGCAGTGATGAGCGATTTTGTCGTTTAAGTGAGGGTTTTTCTCCGTTCTGTAAAAATTCTCTGAATTTTTGAATTACTTTCAAGCAATTATTACTCATATGGGTTTGGTTTAGATATATGCCCCTTGTATAAAGAAAAATTTTGATTTACTGAACAATCATGGTGAATTCAGCTACCAAACAATTGTACTGATTCACACAAGGGATAACACAATGAAAATCCTTAGTTTTGGTCTACCCTAGTTCTTACAGAACCGAAGAGTCGTCGTAGCGAATAAAAAATTGAAATAACAACAAGTAATTTATTAGAGATGACGATACATGCTATATACAATACCAGTTCTTCGATAACACTCACTATAACTACGTTTATATTAGTCTCTCGTTTATTCTCAATATTTAAAGTTGTGGTCTGTGAGAAAAACGTGAGAACATTTGGCTAGTGAAAGAATCCTGAGCGTTGAGAGACAATTGTGTTTGAGTATCTTGGTGGTTCGGAACATCAACATGTGTCGTCAAAGAAGTACTCGGAGCATTTCCCTTATCCGCACCCATAACCTATAAAACATATTTTTTGCCCTTTCTAGGCATTCTGGTAGCCATCTATATTTTGAATCTTGATAATTTCAAAGATGTAATTTATTTTGAAATATTACGTTATAGCAGTAAAAATATTTTATTTCACACTCAAGCATTTTTTGCTGATCCGATTTTATCCTTAAGAAATTCAATAATTATCTGATAGCATCATACAAGCACATTGCTTTTGAATGTTAAGCCAGTTCGGCATGTCTTGAAGTTTTAAGTTTAGTGATATTTCAAGGTTAGAGTTTGATTTTATGTAAAGACTAGGCACTTATTAGGGTTGTTTGAGCTGCGTTTGTTGAAGAAAGAGAATCAACGAATTTTAGTGAAAATTAATAGTTCGGTTTTGTATTAATTCTGTAGATGTAATCCAATCTTGAGTCTTGCCTGGAATGCCGTTAATTTGGATACACAAGATGTACTTTGAGGGATCATCATAATTCTCCGACTTTGGAGGTTTTTAGGAGAAATCGTTCTAGGGGCTTGAACGGTATGTCGGATACTATCTGTTACAGAGTAATGCAGCCCCGTCATACAAGCACTTGGCTTTCAGCACTTTGAAGTGTTTCGCAGCTTGTGTTAAGTCGGTTACCGTATTTTTTATATCCGCTCATTCCATGAGAGTCCTCATGATGTAGAGGCAACCTGCCTCTTTAGCGCCCACTATTGGCACGATTGATTTACGAGATACTGCCTTGTATGAATTAGTTCAGAAATTCTAATGTTATAATTGTTGCATCGTCCCTAAACTGCTCTTAAGTGAATACATTGAAGGTAAAAACAGATCAATTGTAAGCGAAACACCTGTGAATAGCAATGAAATAACAAATGAGAAATTAGACTCTGCAAAACCGAAATTGGTGCACAAAATATTCTAGGAGGATGGAGCGCACAGGTGAGGGTCAGAATGGTCCACAGCATCCGAAAATTGGTTAACTGCTATGAACTGACGTGGGGGGATCGAACCAGCAACCTTTTTGCCGATGGTCGGCCTAATTAATCACTCGGCATTGCGGAGTACTGCCGCTCCACACGGCGACGAGTCTAAGCTTAGGCGCCGTAGGATTACCGTATATAAAAGGTTGACATCGTAGAATAGTGTTTGAGCACATCTTGTAAATTCGAGGATTGCCAGACTGAGTAGTTCGGTGTGGCGTTCGTTAGTGATTGGCGGAGAATGTTCGAGGATGGAGGAAAAGTAGCCACTTGGCCGCAAGCCCCGAAACAAAAATGAAGCTGCTAAATTGTGAAATGAAGTGGCTTCTATAATTTCATATGCATGTGTTGCATTTCTGCCGAAACGCGTGATTCTCTTTTTCAGCAGACCAAGGCAACACTGAAAATCCGTGATTTGAAAAAAATGTGCAAAATATTCTTAACGCGGAGAAATCTCGATTTTTTCATAAAAGCAGCATCAACCTATCGGTGTATTCATGCAAGTACAGATAAATGCTGAAGAGGAGGAAGAGCTGCGCACTGCGAGTGACCTTTGCAAGTCCATGGTTCTGAGGATGTCAACAGCATAATCTTAGTCTATTGGCGGAGTCATTAGTTTGGTAGGTTCTCAGCTAGCAGCGCTATATGCTACCTTCCAGTATTCGACGAGTGAGGTCAGTCCTCGCTTTGATTTGTTTCTTTTATTAGATTACCGCTTTACTTGATCCGTATCACAGTTTTTTCGATGTTTTTCTTCATCTATATGAAACATCGTAAAATACTGGTTGAGCACATTTTCTTGCAATTTCAAGGACAGCCACGGTGGCGCGATTGTCATTGAATACCGGAGAGGTCCACGGACCTCCTCTTTGAGGGATGCCGCCCGGTTAGTCGCGAGGGCACGTGGCGCGTCCCCAGGTGGTGGATAGGGGAATAAACGCGAACCAAAAGCGACCGTATGCTTCCCAGAGACGCGCGTGGATTCAGGGAGGAGCACCCCTGCTTCTGCAGCGCCGACTTGACAAAAACTCTATGTCTACGAGTCAAGTCGGCTAAAAGCTTGCAATCAAGCGGCTGGGAAGTACATGGGAGGCGGTTAGGAGTTGCCTCCAACAAATAAGCTCCTCCCGCTCCTCCGAGGACTGGCAAGCTACTCGTGAGTACCCACCACCCACGTTTAGAGCCTCGCAAGCCATACGTTGGGTATCAAAATGCCAAAAACAGTAACAATTATGGGCCTCATTACTCTGACACCGAAAGAGCCCCTGGTACGGCAGCGCCAGGTAGGACGAGTACGGAGAGGCTGCTAGAATCTCAGGGCCGAACTAGGCTGCCAAGATGAAATGGACTAAAATGACGATCTGTATCGAAAACGCAGGAACCCCTTCTCACGAATACGCTGTAGAAGATCTATTGATTCAAGCAAGAAGAACTAGGTACGACGTCATTGGCCTGGCTGAGACGAGAACGCGCCATCCTTTTCACGCTGTTTATGACACCGGAGAAGAACTGTTCTTTGGTACGTGCGATCGCAGAGGTATCGGCGGCGTTGGCGTCCTCGTCAAATCGAATTTGACCGTGAGCATTGATTCGTTTGATCACTATCAACCCGTATCGGACGATTACGGTTGAAACGATGTGGTTCTATGCTCGCGTTGACCATCTTCGTTGCTTACTCACCAACATCAAGCTATGACGAAGACGAAGTCGAAGCGTTCTATATGGACCTTGAAAAATTCTTCAGAAAAGATCATACATTCTTCAAAGTCATCGTCGGTGATTTTAATGCAAAAATTGCGCCTAGAAGAACGTCTGAAGAACGCCACATAGGGACCTACGGAATGGAATGGAATGAACAGGGTGAGAGGCTATCTGAATTTATCATGACGACTCAAACCATCCATGGTAACTCGCAATTCCAAAAGCCTCTTTTTCAGCGATGGACGTGGGAGTCTCCCAATGGAGAGTACCATAACGAAATAGATCACGTCTTAGCAAGTCGAAGGTTTTGCCTGACCGATGTCGCTGTTGTTCCTAAGTTCTTCACGGGATCAGACCATCGCCTCCTTCGCGAAACGTTCCGTTTTTCGAGGAGAGGAGAGAAAGCCGCTAAATTCAAACAACGAAGTCTCAGAACTACCATGAATGGGACGTATTTAAATCATTAGTCGGTTCTTGGAAAGATACCGTTCTCGATAACATTGACGAAGAATACGATCGGCTAGTTGGATATCTTCACGTTAGCGCTATGAAAGCCGAGAGCCCTAAGGTCATGAAGAGACGCTTGTCTCGGCAGACACTCGAGCTGATACTTCAACGTGGAATCGAACGAGCTGCAGGCAACCAAAACTTCACGTCCAAACTTGCGAAACGCTGCAGAGAAGCGATAAAAGACGACCTTAAAGAGAGAAGAACAGCAGTTATGGCAGAAGCTGCAGAAGCTGGGAAGAGCATTCGCAAAGCGCAGCAAGGCTTCGCCAACTAGAAGACCAAGATGATTGCACTCCGATACCCTGACGGGACACTTACAGCTTCGAAAAGGGCTATGGAGAAAATCATCCACCAATACTACTCGGATCTCTTCGCTAGCCATGTCCTCTTATCGTCATATAAAATGAAAGAGGACGAATATGTCGTTCCACCGGTCCTCCCTTCCGAAATCCGACATGCTATATCGTCGGTGAAAAACGGAACAACACCCGGTCCAGACAGGATTAGACCAGTACACCTGAAGAACCTGCCGCCAGTTCTCATCAACACCGTGGCTTGGCTCTTCACTCGCTACCTGTCAGAATGCAAGGTCCCTTTTTAATGGAAAACCAGCAAGACCGTATTGTTGTTCAAAAAGGGGGACCTTCACGACATAGGCAATTATCGCCCAATCTGCTTGCTGTCCGTTGTCTATAAACTCTTTACTCGAGTCATCCTAAACAGGATTAACAGAACACTGGACGAAGGACAGCCATGCGAACAAGCAGAGTTCCGAAATGGATTTAGTACCATAGACCTCATTCACACGATTACAAGACTCACTGAAGTTTCACGAGAGTACAAGCAAACACTCTGTCTCACTGTCACCGATCTGGAGAAAGCCTTTGATTCAGTGGAAACAGAAGGGTTATCGAGGCTCTTGATAACCAGGGCGTCCCTATTCGGTACATAATGATCCTTCGTGAGCTTTATAAAGATTTAACGACCAAAATAACTCCATTCTACAACAATATCACCATTGACGTAAGAAGAGGGGTTTGCGACAAGGCGATACAATTTCGCCAAAACTATTCACTGCCACCCTACAAAACGTCATGCGAACATTAGAATGGGACGCAATGGGAGTGAAAATTGACGGTCGACAATTGAAACCATCTTCGCTTTGCTGACGATATCGTTCTATAACACCAAATATCAGTCAAGCGGAACGAATATTGACCGATTTCGATAACGCCTGTGAAAAGATTGGGTTCAACCAAATCTAACGAACACGATGTTCATAAGGGACGGATGGGTTTCGAATGCCCCATTCACGCTCAACGGAACGACAATCTCCGATTGCTCCAGTTACGTCTATCTAGGTTGTGAAATCAACATGATGAACGACCCAGCCCCAGAGTTGAGCAGGAGGAAACGAGCAGCTTGGGGAACGTTTAAGAGCATCGAAGATGTAGTGAAGAGGACAAAGAACATCCGACTCCGTGCTCACCTTTTCGACTCGACAATTATCCTTGCCCTAACGTATGCAGCAGAAACCTGGTCGCTACGTAAGCAGGATGAAAGATCACTTGGCGTTATCGAAGGCGCATTCAAAAGGTCGATGCTAGGAGTATCCCGTATCTCGCAAATGAGAGAAAGGATTCGAAATTCCGACCTACGTCAACGATCGAAAATCAGAGACACCGTTCTACACGCGAGGATATCGAAAATAAGGTGGGCCGGACACGTAATGCGCTTCAACGACAACCAATGGACGAGAGCGGTTACCGACTGGATTCCTCATGACGTCAAGCGCCCTAAAGGAAGACAACTGACCCGTTGGTCCGATTTCTTCACGAAAGCGATAGAAGAAAGATATAATGCTCAGCGAATTCCCTAGAGCGAGGAAGACTGACTGGGCTACTCTTGCACGCGATAGGAAAAAATGGAAGAGTTGCTGGTACCTGCTCGAGTCACTCGACGATCAAGGGGGCTGCCAGGTGACAGGTGACAGGTGATACCGGAGAGGTTAGGGGTGGGGACCGACCCCATAACGAGCATCAAAACCACTCGGCCACGCTCGCTTTTGCCTTTCTCCCTCCTTTGTTCCAGCTTTGCATTGTTGAATCAAAATGGGGAAAATACTGCTAACAGATTCCCGATGAAGATGGCACTTAGAACAACACTTTCGACAAACTCGGGTTTAGGAAAGGCAAATGGCTCAAGCAATGATCACGCATGGGGCCCTAGGAAGTGTAAGTAAATACACATTGCCAATGTTAGTTCGGAAAAATTCATCGTGGGAAGTTCGGTTTTGATGAGATGAAGGTTTTGAACGTCCTGTATTAACGACGATAAATTGAAGAGCCTGATAAAAGATGTAGTGAATACACAGCTTTTTGAGATTTTACAGAAAACTCAACATAGGCTTTTCACCTGTTCCGGAAAATCTGAAGGATTAAAAGGCCCATCTATGTCATTAAATGAATGCCGTATACATTGAGAGCACGCCGCAAAGCGGACGCTGCATGGTTGAGCGAGTTGTGCGCTTTGTAACACTGGCTCATAAAGCAGACTTTCCTCTACGGAGCAACAGATCTTCGAGCACCTCAGTATCTACTTGTGCAAAAATGTTTCGAAGGAAGTCTAGACTGATCTGCTCTTAACAACTTCATCGCCTGCGACTTTCCTGTTTCACACAGCCGTAATATGCAAATTCATTTTTCATATACCTAATAATGTGGAGTGCTTTGCAAAAATATTTGCGTCAGCTGAGATTCGAACCGCGATCTCACTCGTTCTCGCTCAGCTGTTGACAGATAACGCATTGTAGCGTAAAAAGGGTGTGTGCAAAACCAGCGTCGGTGGTGCAACGGATAGCATACGCTCCCGGAAGGAGATCTGGGTTCAATTCCCGGCTGACACAATTGTTTTGCACAGAACTCCACATTAGTAGGTATATGGCAACATCATACCACCGCAGGTATCGGTCAAATGAAAAGAATTCCATTTTTCATGGGTAAAAATGTATGGATAGTGAGTACTTTCAATTTTATTAGTGATTAGAGTTCAATTTAAGCTGAGATATGCGAAGAAAATATTTTCAAATACTGCATTAGTCTGAAAATTGACCCATTAATTACAATGGGCTTCTGTTATAAGGGCACCAGAATAGCTTTGCTTGGCAGACTTTGTTGTTCAGATGGTGTTTGTCTTTGTTCATGGTGGGAGACATTGTGCATGCAAAGCAGAGCAATATAGGGTAATCAAAAGAACAATGTATCACACCTGGCTAAACGTGACAGATTGAGAAGTGTATGGTTCTTAACATTGATCAGTCTCTGAGGGTGAACCATGCATTGGACTTCATTAGGCATCAAATATGTTGAGTCAGTGCTGCTATCCTCTAAGGCAAGTTTGCTAGTAATACGCCGACTTCGGAGTGATATTAGCAAGAAGCAAGTGGCTTGCGGATTGGTTGAGAGCATCGAGAACCTGTTGAAGAAGACAAAGAACATCCGACTCCATTAGCATTTTTTCGACTTAACGTTTATCCCTCCCTAACGTATGCATCAGAAACGTGGTTGCTGCGCTAGCAGGATGAAAGGTAACATGGTGTTGTTGAGCGCGCAATCGTAACGTTGATGCTAGGAGAATCTGTATCCCGCAAATAAGAGAAATTATCCGAATTTTGACCTACATCAACGACAGAACATCAGAGATGCCGATCTACAAGCCAGGCTACCCAAAATAAGTTGTGTCGGACATGTAATGCGCTTTAGCCAGAACTGATGGAAGAGAATCGTAACCCACTCGATTCCTCAGGATGTCAAGCACTCCACAGGACAGTTGTTGACCTAATGTTCGAGCTTCTCAACAAAAAGTTTAGAAGGAAGTTATGATGCTCAATGAATTTCTAGACCAAGAAGGACTTACTGAGCTACTCTTAAACTCGTTAGGGAAAAGAAAAGTATTGTTGGTGCTCGCTCGAGTCATTAAACGATGATCGGGTGACTGGTGATATAGGTAATTGCCAAGTGAACCTGCTTCTGAGCCTGAAGCTTGAAGATCATCTAAGCCTAAGCAGTCTAAACCTAAGCATAAGATGAAAAGCATATGACCTTGAAGAGGACATCTTCAGACACAGAGTCACATGTTTATTTGAATATTTTGTGGAAGGGGATGAAAATCCTTACTTCAGTGACAAAAGTTGCACTCCAATTGTGAACTGCGCCTGTACGATCTTTCGCTTCGAGTGCTTTTTCGGGACTACGCTCAAATTTGAGACCGTCGAGGTCGAAACACGTGTATTGGGTTCTATAAGTCAGCCCATTTAACAGACCACATGACATGTAGGCTCAAATAATAATTACGAGACCTATACGGTCTATCGATCGCGGCTATCGATACACAGGCATCACGTGGCACAGTGGACATGCAATGCGTTTTTGAAGCTCAATTTGGTTTTCCTGCCGCACTATAGTGAGACGGTCTTTTCAGAAAATAAGTACAACATTGAAATCGCCGAAGCTTGCGCTGTCGAATGGTTACTTATAATTTAAGGGAAGAGCTCTATTCAGCGAGAAACGCATGTGTATGATTGCAAAAGCAGGCAATTTTTTGAATTTTCCAAGATTTGTGCAATTGAACGATTACTAGCAGTTTAAGAAAAGAGGTTTGTTTCGCGAAAAATACGAGCATGAACGGAGAAAAACATGAAAAACGTGCAACACGTTGTAGAACGACTTTATTTTCAGTATCATAGCGTTTTAAGAAGACCTAAAAAATGCATGTAGCAGTTTCTTGAGCCTTAGTTTTCAAATGATTGCCGTAAGATCAACGGAAAGCCTTCGGCCAGCGGAAAATCTTCCTTTAAAGAGTCGTGTCGTATAACGGAAACGAACCATCCCAATAGCTTTTGATAATTTTAATTCAGTTGATTATGGCATGTTTTTCGGTAGTGGCTTGTGAATAACTGAAGCTACTGAGTTTTGGTTGTCCAAATGCGACGCGTTACGTTCATAATGTTGTAGTTTTGTGATGAACTTCATGATTTTCATTAATAAAGAGAGTTATGGTCAGTAAATAGCACAATTCACGAAAGAGGCTTCAATAGCTCTTTCTTTGGTCCGGACATGTCGAAACAATTGCAAAACAGTTGATTTTTGATCAAAATGGTATTACACATTGCATGCGATACCTCTCCATCGATATCACTCGACAATTATTTTATTATTTCTACGTTTATGAGGTGATACTTCTATAGAGTCATGGAAGAAACTTCGTTCTATCGTTTTCTGACTGATAACTCTATATATATCCATGCTGCTCGCTCGTTCATCGCTGCAATCGTTGTCATTGATTATTCGTACTATTTTTGAGTGTTCTACTCATTTCTTCATAGCTCCGACAAGATTTAGGATTGTGATCTGTAAGAGTCCCTCCACTAATATTCATCTTCTCGTAGCAACGAAGTTTTACTAGAAAGGATATTTTACTACAGAAGTGCTGTGGAAATGAACCAACACAATGGAATCACAAGACATAATAATTCTATCGATGCTAGAACATGGTCCCGAACTTTATCAAAAATTAAGATTAGCGTCATCAAATGAGTGCTAATCATCTAGTGAGGAAGCTTTATTTGGTAAAAAGGCCAATGAAACGAGCACATTCTATAGGAAACTTGATGTAATTCGTAACAGAATGTGAGAAATTTTAGATTATATGGGCGTTGTTTTAGCTAAAAACGTCCAAAGAAGATAGTAATGTCCAATCTTTCTGTAGCGATAAGGTCTACTTAGAAGCAAAGTTTTACTATATGAGTACTAGAAAATCCGCTGTGAAGTCGATACAATGACTTCGGGAGCGAAATTTAATACTCTACTCGTTACAGAATTAAGTGTGAAGATCTTTCAGAAGATCAGCCTAGTTGCAGAATTGGCATTTCTCAAGCTATCAGATGATTACAGAAACATAGATGCAAGATGAAACAAATGTCATACGGTTGCTAGAAATACGTTGCTTTTCAAAACGGTGTGGTTTTTTCGTTGGAACATGGGCACATGGGTGATATTTTTATGAAAATATCAATACTTTTCTGTTGGACGGTGACAAATAATTTTTCAGCTCCACTCACTGGTCATGGATTTTCATATGACTATGAGTATCTTGAATCTTTGCTTGACGTCCTAGGTAGCCGGTTTTCAAAGAATCTCCTTATAACCCAATAGCATTTAGAGCGTGCTGAAATATTCGTCAAGTTGTTGCGAAAGAGTTACTCTTCTGTGTGAGACTGTCCACAAACACTACCTACCCTCCATGCGAATCTAACCATTTCAAATGCACCCTTTTTCTTCCAGTCAGCTTCTACTTTGGGAGGGAATGAGTAATGCGATGCTGGGTAAATGCGCAGTGGGAAAACATAATCATCCTCACTGCACCAAAAAAAAACTTCAAGGCTCTCGTCAAAACCTTCCCGCATAGGACATTTGAGCGACGACCAATGAATTCACTTCTGTTGAAATATATGGCAAATATTGCAGCTGATATTGTTGCAGATTTGAAAGTTGCGTGTTAGGTAAATCTCATGGTATAATATTATGTGGCAAAATGGCAAAAGGATCGAAATTCATTCAAAAATATACAAAGAGACGACTGTCAACATGTTTTGCGCTGCTGAGAGCAATGGTAATGTCACTAATGCACAAAACAAAGGATCGCAGGTATTGGACATTGCGTTTCCTATGAGATGACTCTGCATCAGCTTTGGTGCTTAATACTTTGATAACAAAAACCCGTAGGAAAAAATACGAATCAGGTTAAGTTGTGATTTCGCCTTTACAGATTGTTATTACACAGCAATGCGGCTCGAGAAATTACATAAAACGTCATATGCAAAGTTTTGCTTGTATCTCAGTAGTCCTGTGATAGTGGTTCACATCGCACCATGTCGTTGTGAGCAAAAATCTTACAGTAGATGATTGAGATTCTAAAGACGTGATGGTCAACAACGAGAGAATGTCTCGAATGATAAGAGTATATCGTTTTTGAGATATCTAAGAAACCTTTAGAGCGACGGATTAGTAGTCGCTGGTAATTGCCTAAAGGTTCAACAAGGTGTCAGCGAAGATATCCGCCAAACCCTCCACTATTACCATTGTCAAAGCTAGATCATTATGGAGCATTCAACAATCACATTCCTACTATTGTTAATGAATTATTTCAAGTAAAAAGATAAAAAGCATGGGAAGATATGAGTGAAGTAGTAGCATTGCTGAGACACGAGCCAATCAATCTGCTATTCTTGTCTCATGAACTCAAACCGCCACTACGCCATTCCAAGGCATCGTACACTATCACGACCTTACAGTCTCGTCAGTCGGACAGAACTCGAAACACGTGTATCGAGCTGTACAAGCGCCCTTACCAGACCATATGACATGTTGGCTCAAATAATAATGAAGGGATCTAATGAAGTTCGAGCGTCGTCTTAAGAAAGCATTCGGAATAAAGGCATGACATGTTTATGCTTGATGGAGATTCGGTTTGCGTTACTTCGTATTGCAATACAGATTAAAGTCTCATCAATAGTCATCAAGCATTACTGCTTCAAATTTCAATTCGGATCACATCATTAAGCCAATCATTTAACGAGATGTGAGCCTGGGTGAAGTTAGCAAATTCTCAGCTAAGGACCTCTGAAATCGTGGCATGCAATAGTGAAACCCAAGTTTTTCTTGCATTTACGAGATTCCACGCATTTCCCGGCTGAGCGGTTTTTCGCTTTCGAACTCATATGGTTATGACAGAAGGGTGTTAAATACAGTGCTGCGTGAATAATTGAGACCACCTTATTACACTGTTACATAGATCACCGATAAATTATTTTTCATCAGTCTACGACTACCAGGAATTTTGCGTGCATAATCTTCTATAGTATAAAAAAAGTTTTTCCCATTGAAGTCGAATGCCAACTGCACCGTTACCAAGGTTCGGCAACCAGAAGCAACTCGGTCGCTGTTGTACACGGTGCATCGTTCAAAATGTCGCAAGCTACATCTCTACTCCTCGCCGCTCTTGTGGTCAGTGAATATTCCATTAACAAGCATGATTTACTTTGATAATTGAATGACTAGTCTTAGCAAGAATTGTCAAAGGTCCCACATCTTCCTCATAACACATATAACAGACACAATGTTGACTTTGAATGTCAATTACGAAAGAGCGTTCCTCATTGTTAACTCGGTCAGTAACTGGCACTTATGAGTTGAACGAAAAGGCAGACCTTTCCTATGATTCAATTCCCTTCGCTTCTATAACAACAGATTAATTGAAGTAATCACTGCGGTCGCCAGAAGTACTGAGTTCTTGGATCAGTGTCATTCTCAATATAACAAGCTTTACAGTAGTCCCACAAAAGTCCCCAACTGCTTGATGAATTTGCACTGCTTTAGCATAAATATCAAGAGTCCATTCAAAGTTGTAGGTAACTGCTATTGAATAACTTAACACAAACTGTAAACTGTTAAATCAGTCGAAGATAGATGACGCTTTTAAGGGTAGGAAATACTGAGCTAAGATTTTCGGTGTATGGAAACTTCGAATTTATCGTAGATTAACCATGCAATATCACATGCGCAGTGTATAAAATTTTTTAGTATCTCAAATTTGGTGAGTGCAGTGCTAGATAGGAACCACCTGAGTGCTTTCATATTTGTACTCTCATTGTACATTACGAGCGACGCCTTAGTATAAAGTGACCTCCTGCACAAAGGTGGTCCTTGGTTCGATTTCGCTCACAGGTTCACCAAGACTTCCATCCTTTCAGTGTGGCCAGATTGGGTGCCAATCTTGTGTGGGGAAGAGTAACAGTGATTTGATATACCGGTGAGCTGCAGCTGGTTACTGTAAAAATCAGATCAGTAATCACTCATTTACAACGAAGGTTAATCCGTTCGCTACAAGGTGAATAAATCCCGATGGCACCGCGAGCGTAAATTGTATTTGCGCACACCGTAATGGAAATGTGGGACTTATATACAGTATCACTGAGGTTTCAAGGAAGCGCTATCGTGGTCAAATATGGAATATTACTGAAAATGCCCTATGAGGAATTCAATAAAAAAAGCGTCAAAGTGTCAAAATTCCTTATTTACCAAGAAGAAGTTGACATACTTCCAGAAGGGAACATATTCTTTACCGCTGTATAACCTCTAATTGCTAATCTATCTACGTTTTCTCATCAATTCAACAGCTGAAGAGATGGCAATTTCAGTTTTTGCTTCGTTACAGGAATGCCTCAGAGCACGTTGTATCAAGTGAAAAGTAGATCACGTTTGGATTTTTGCAAATGCAGCTCATTGTTTCATCCTCATAGCACTTTTTGCGATACTTGTGTAGTATATTCTAACTCAGAAAAGAATTATCTATACATAAAACTAAGTCCTCAGTCAGAGATTCATTTATATTCTTGATGCATTTTCATTAAAAAAAGCTTTCTGTGAATCCTAAAGTCTGTGCTTTCATTTATGAATTTCGAGAAGTGAAGTCGCATTCTGTGTGCTGTATTCGTGCTACCTTGCCTTTTTTTACCGATTAGAGCTTTTCTACTAGACTCTTAGTAGTCGTTCGATAGCTCGGTAATTGAATTTTTAACATCACGTTTGATCTCTGGAAGGCCGTTTAGTGCGCAGTAACAACGAGGAGATGATCATGCCTCACTTTCGTGGTAGTTAGCACGTTGTCTAAACTTCGCAGCCTAGTTTGTCGGCAGTTGTTCAGCAACGTTTAGGCGATAGGACCATTCCAATGTTAAAAAGATGGGATGCTACAGCTAACACCTCTATCAAGGTATTGTGAGTCAGAAGAGCGCCTAAGTGTTTTAGCATGCCGCATTTTTCAATAGAAAACGAAATCCTTAGGAAATAAACATATTTCCAACTCGTTTTGTGCATTCTTGTCGCTTGTTTTGTAAGGGTGAGAGTTCCTTTTCCTATTCATCATTCATCTGATTTTCGATATTAGTCTGCAATGCGATCAACCCCCAAGATTCGGTATGTACAATTCGTAGGGGTTGATTGGTTTTTCGTACCTCAATATTACGTCGGCCCTGCACGCATCGTTTCGCCATCAATGAATGGGGTAGGATTTGGGGTGAGGACAGCTTCTCTGACCAATCACCGTCTGTGAGAAAGGTGTACAATCTAATCGACATTTTTTGTATGTATGTGATCTTACACCCAGAGAATTTAATTAGCCATATTTCTCCCAATATTCTGCCGGCAGTTTTGCAGTGTTCTACAAAATGATGGCTCTTCTCCCAAACAGTTTTCCACCATTCTTCACAATAAAATAAGTAGAATTTTTATTGCAATTCCGTCTTCTATAACATCTTCCTAGCATATACAATAGTAAATATGGGATCACGATGCTGCAAGCACTTGAGACATCAACAATGTACTGCAGAGGTGTCCGAAGATAGAGTAAGAGCTCTTAAATATACCCAAGAAGTGAGGTAGGCGAAAGAACTAAAGCAAGCATGCATCATAAATGAAGCAGAGTGTATGGCGGAAGCTGTTGCGCGGGCTAGGAAGACTTTCGTTCACTGAAGAGCTGCCACAATTAAGTGCTCGAGCTCACACTGAAGTTATTTCGAGAGGTGGAATTTGTACGGGGTTTGGGAAGTCAGCTTCAGGGAATACAGCTGAAAAGAACCACGTAGACAGCGCAGAATTACCGCGCAGAAGTGATCGTAATAATCGACGTTGATTAATTAACTCACGCGGATACGCCATGTGTTCATTTTCATCATGCAGCGGATTCATTTCACAGCGCCTCTAGCCACCGATATTATGAAAATGCAATTTTTACTATTCACTTAGAACTTGTTTCTCCGTTTTGAAAGAAAAATCCTAGATCAAACGTATTTCTCTGCTACTGAAAAACTTCAAATGCTCCTATTTTATCATGAGTACGAATAAATCAATTTTCGTTGTGATCATTTTGATGGAATTCAAGAGACGAGAACGTCCTGATTGCTTCCGACAGTGACTCGAAGGCATAAAATACTACGAGATCTTCTCTACAAGTTAATACGCTCAAAAAGAGTGATTTTCGCGTCACAACTTTGCCGCCTCACCCTACAGCCCATTAACTGGATAAAGCCCTCTTGCTCGTGTATGTGAATTCAATTTTCCAGAATATAAGCGTAGCGTTGGAAATAGCAAATATTAGTCTATCGAATGGCTACTAACAATTTAAAGAAAGTGCTCTGTCTCAAGAATTAGGCGTGTTTGAAACACAAAGAATTTTCTTCTGTGATAACATCCAAAGAAAGGCTTTTCGAAAACCACCTATGTGGGGCTATAGCCAGGGATTCAAGGCTTCAATTATTACTAGCACTCTTTGAAAAGTTTGTGTTCGACGGATGAATTCTGAAGTGAAGTTTGTGTTCAACGAAACTTTTATGTACTTTTATAACCAAAAAGAACCGAAGACACTTCTATAACGCCGTAGCATCTAAAATAAATTATGTTTCACACCCGCCGCTTGCTTTCACTGTTATGCGCCGAAAACGCGATAAGATATGAACGTGCAGAGAAAATCTTGTACTAGATTGAAAGGAATGTTTTGTGCACTTGTCAAAAGTTGAGAACTCATGCATGGATTCCAGACAAAAATGATAACAACTATTCAAAATGATTCCAAAAAAGAATGTTTTAAGCCTAAACGAGGTTGGTGAGCAAGGGTCACACACCGGTGCTTCGGAGGTTTCGGGCTCCTCGTCAGTGACCCCCGCCCCACATTAAGCCCTGCATTGTAGCAAGGAGGGAGGCGTATGTGGTGATGGCACAGTGTACTATGATACTGGTCCATCACCACCTCTCAGTTGATGGATTTTGGCTGTTACATCAAAACTGATTCATCAGATCGACTGTTTTTGAAACCTAGCAAAAACATTCAAAATAATTCCAAAAAGAATGCTTCAAGCCTAAACGAGGTTGGTACTCCACGGGTCTCTGGCGAGGAGTCCGAAATCTCCGAAGCACCGGTGTATGACAGCGTAGCAACCTTGTTTAGGCTTAAAGCATTCTTTTTTGAATTATTTTGAATGTTTTTTTACGAGGCTTCAAAAACAGTCGATCTGATGAATCAATTTGATCTAGCAGCCAAAATCCATTGACTGAGAGGTGGTGACGGACCAGTGTCATAGTACACTGTGCCATCACCACAAACGCCTCCCTCCTTGCTACAATGCAGGACTTAATGTGGTGCGGGGGTCACTGACGAGGAGGCCGAAACCTCCGAAACACCGATGTATGACCCTGGCGTACCAACATAGTTTAAGCTTAAAGCATTCCTTTTTGGAATTATTTTAAATGTTATTTTTGCCAGCATGTTCACCGGCTAATCATGGGTTAGAAAGCGAGGTGATCCATCGATGGTCAAAGGTGTTAGACCTGTGGGATAGAAATTTTCACTTAATTGAGTTTTTTTTCCGCTTTGACAGAAACTCTAGATTAAGCTATCGACTCAGATGCTACGAAAACTTTCTCTACACGTACATATGCTGCTATGTTTTTCCAGCGAATTATACATGCGATAAAAATGAAGCCACGCGGTAAGTGCGAAGCATAATTTTACTGTGGATGCTACAGCACAATAGAAAAAATTTTCGAAAATCGAACACTTAAGGCGCTAGCTAAAGATTCAAGCTTTCGAATGATTACTAGGACTCCAAAAAAAAGTTTTGTTCAGGGAATGAATGTTTTTCATTTGCTCCCGGATGACGGAAAAGCGCACATGCTAATGACAGATAGAGTGATTATTGTTCGCTGTCATGACTTGTCATGATCAAAGATAAGTTAGGTGAGCAACGATCACTAGTATAATGCTCACTGATAAAAAAGATTTAATGGAAAAACACCCCTAGATTAGTAGGAGCCTACTTTCGACGATAGAATATGGCGAACAAAACTTTCGATTTTGATAAATTAACTCACGCAGATACGTCATGCATTTATTTTTATCGTGCAGCGTGTTCATTTCGCTGTAACTCTAGCCGCTGCATCAACCTTGCTTTGCGAACAAGTAAATGTGAACATTTTGCTGGAATTTGTATTTCATAGAAGTGGGCACTGCGAAATACGAGGTTTGAAACCGAGAGGCTTTTGAATTCAGCACGTGTTTTCATGGAGTTCTTTTTATAATGAAAGGGATATCAATGATGAACTCGGGAGTAATCCAACAATGCGCTCATTGCGAAGATCGATCGTGCATCCACGACTTGTGCCATTTGGCTTTAGGCCCTTCACTTACACTTGTGGGTCACACCTCCTTCAATGGTGGCTGCCAAACCTGGATGGTGCCCTCGGTTTCTAAGATAAATCTAGTGGAACGCACCCTCGCCTTCAGCGGCACCAACCTGTGTACATCAGATCAGAGTTAGCTTTTTACAGACAACCTTGGTGTGAGTCTCTATGTGACGTTCCTCAGACCTTTTTCTAGGTCCAATTTTTGCATTAAAATCACCGACAATGACCTTGAAGAATGTATGACCTTCTCTGAAGAATTTTCCGCGGTCCATTTAGAACGCTTCGACTTCGTCTTCGTCATAGCTTATGTTGCTGCGTAAGCAACGTAGATGGTCAATGCCGACATAAAACCACGTCTTTTCAACCGTAATCGTCCGATACGGGTTGTTAGTTGTTCAAACGAATCATTGTTCACGGCCAAATTCGATTTGACGAAGACGCCAACGTCGCCGACACCTCTGCGATCGCATGTTCCAAGGAACAGTTCTTCTCCGGTGTCATAAACAGCGTGAAAAGGATGGCAACTTCTCGTCTCAGCCAGGCCCATGACGACCTACCTTATTGTTCTTGCTTGAATCAATAATTCTTCTACAGCGGATTTGTGAGGAAGTGTTCTGGCATTGTAGGTAGAGATCGTCATTTTAGTCCCTTTCGATCTTGGCAGCCTAGTTCGGCGCTGAGATTTTAGCAGCCTCTCCGTACTCGTCCTACCTGGCCCTGCCGTACCAGGGGCTCTTTCGGGATCAAGGAAATGAGGCCTATATTCTGTTACTGTTTTTGGCATTTTGATACCCAAAGTATAGCTTGCCAGACTCTAAACGTGAGGGCTGGGTACTCACGAGTAGCTTGCCAGTCTCTCTCGGAGGAGCGAGAGGAGCTTATTTGTTGGAAGCGACTCCTAACCGCCTCCCATGTACTTCCCAGCTCTTGATTGCAGGCTTTTGGCCGACTTGACTCGTGGAAATAGAGTTTTGTCAAGTCGGCGCTGCAGAAGCAGGGAGCCCATCCCTGAATTTATCTGCGTCTCTGGAAAACACACGGTCGCTTTTGGTTTGCGCTAAATCCCCTATCCACCACCTGGGGACGCGCCACTTGCCCTCGTGACTAACCAGGCTGGATCCCTCAAAGAGGGAGGTACGTGGAACGTCATTCATAGCCATTCAAAAAAGAAGCTGAATGGAAGAAGGAGTGTGCACTCAAAATGGATCGATTCGGACTAGACGTTAAGTAGTGTATGTGATAATCTCACATAGAAGATCACCTTTCGTAACAACGTGATGCATTTTGCAACACGCTGCGCGAAGAGGCGTCTCGCGTAGCTACTATAATGGCGCCCTGGCATTTTAATGGCGGACATCGTAATGGATAGAAGGGAACTACTAGGTAAATCGAAGTTCTGATGAAATCGCATCACAATAGAGACTGCTATAAGAATATTCTTAGTAAAAAGAACACCCACTTGTTCGCAATTTACTATGTTTTAACGAGAGAACCACGTCTTTTTGTAGAGGATCGTTTTTTCTCAGCTAACGTATAAGATTTCTTCCATTTTTTCTGTCTGCGTTTCTGTAATCATTTAATAGCTTGAGAAATGCTGATTCCGAAACTAAGCTGACCTCTGAGATGATCTTCATATTACTTTCTACTGAGGGAAAGCGAAGTACCTTTTGCTTCCGGATTGCGCTGTATCAACTTCACAACAGAATTTCTAGTATATATATGGTAAAGCTTTGCTTCTAGGCAAATTCTATCGCTATAGAAAAACTGACTACCACTGGACGAAGTTTTCTAAATGTTCCACTAGTAAAAAAATGCCTATTTATCCCATTATTTAGAATTATTTCGAGTATTCTATGGAATGTGCTCGTTTTCAATAGCTTTTTATCGAAGACTTTCTTCGTTACACGGTAAGTAATCATTCGATAGTTTGAGAAATGCTGATTTCAATGCTGGTCTTGGTTTTTGAAAAGACTTTTGCACTATGTTCTTGCATTGGGATATATATTATGTTATGCCATTCCATTGCTTTGGTCCACTTTCACAGCAGATTTATTGGCCCTTCTGCAGTAAAATTTTATTATCAGTAATATTTCGTTGTCACGAAGAGATGAATGATGTTGCACGTAAAAACTAGTACGAAGTAAATAGTAATTGTTCAACAGCTTAAATTTAAAAATTCAAAAATTTGTTTACCTTTGGAAATACACACGTGTATTTTCAGCTTAACAAATTTTCACCCTCAAATTCCAAATAACCATTTGACAGCGTATGTTTCGACAATTTCAACGCTGTGCTTATTTTTTAGGAAAGCCGCTTAAGTGTAGTGTAGCAGAAAAATATTGTTGGGTTTCAGTACGTCGCACATTACTTGTCTGCTATGTCGTGTGATGGCCGTGTATCAATAGCTATCGATAGACCATACAGACACAATTCACAATTGGAGTGCAAGTTTTGTTATTGAAACAAAGATTTTCATCCGCTTTGACAAAATATCTAGATAGAACATGTGACTCTGCGCTTGAAGATCTACTGTTCACGGTCATATGCTTTTCATGCAGTGCTTAGGCTTTGCTTAGGCTTAGAAGATCTTCAAGCCTCAGGTTCAGTAGCAGGTCTGCTTGGCAATCACCTGTATGATCAGTTGCCGGTTCACCGTTTAATAATTCCAACACCAGCAATACTTCTATTTTTCCTTATCGAGTGCAGGAGTAGTCCAGTGGGTCCTTCTCATCCACTAATTCGTTACGCATCATATCCTTTTTCTAGATTTTGCGTGGAGAAATTGCGCCACTTCGTCAAAAATCTTCCTTTGGAGCCCTTGACATCACGAGAAATTCGGTTGGTAACGGCTACCGCCCACCGGTTGTCGTCAAAGCGCCTTACGTGTCCAACTTCACCTTATTTTCGGTAGCTTGGCTTGTAGATCGGCATCTGTGATGTTCTGTCATTGACGTAGGTCAGAACTTCTGATCCCTCCTCACATTTAAGAAATACTCGACTTTTCGACTGCGCATTCAACAACGTCAGGTTATTTTTCATCTCGCTTGTGTGGCACCTCACCTAAGTTTCCACCTAAGTTTCTGATGCAAACATAAGTTCAAGGATAACCGTTGAATCGAAAAGGTTGGAATGGAGTCGATGTTTTCGTCATCTTCTATACGTCCTCGATACTCTCAAGCGATTCGCAAATCGCTTACATTTTGCTGATATCTTCCCGAAGTCGCCGAATTAGTAGCAGACTTGTGTGGTAGGATCACAGCAGTGACTCACCACAGTCGAGCTTGATGAAGTTGAATGCATGGTGCACCTTTCAGGGATTGAGATGCTAAGGACTATACTTTTATCGATTTTTCACATTCAGTCAGATGTGGTAGATTGTCCTTGAATAACTCTTTATTGCTCTGCTTTGCATGCACAGTGTCTCCCACCATGAACAAAGACAAACACCACACCATGAACAAAGACAAACACCATCTGAACAACAAAGTCTATCCAAGCAAAGCTGTTCTGGTCCCCTTAGATCAAGAGCTCATTGTAATCAACGAGTTGATTTTCAAATCAGTGCTAGATTTGAAAAAAGGCTCATTCCATATCTCCGCTTAGACTGTGCTCTAATCACTAATAGAAGCAGAAGTTACCAAGATCCCTACATTTTGGTCCATGAAAAAGTGAGCTTACATATTAAGGCAGTACGAAACAAGGAAATTGGAGGCGAAAAAGTTGATGAAAGTAGATCAGTGTAGACTTCTTCTGAAGCATTTTCGCATAAGTAAATATTGAGATGCTTGAAGATCTGCTGGTTTATAGAGGGAAGTATAGCGAGCATGCTGAATAAGGCTACTTTGAGGCGCTGCAACTTTGTAGCGTCCGCTGTGGGCCGTGCTTCACAATGCATACGGCATTCATTTGTTGATACGGCAGGACTATTCCTATGTTCCTAAAAATAACTATTTTCTACCGTGAGAAACATATCCTCTCAAGAAGAAACGTATTTCCAGTTGCTGTATAGGATCTGTCTCAATTTTTTTCTCGTTTCCTTAATCATATGATGGGTCGAGCAATGTCGATTCTGGAACGAAGCTGACTGTCTGAAAAGATCTTCGTACTACGTTCTACTAACGGAAGGAGAAATACATTTTGCTTTCTGACTGGATTGTATCAACTTCACAGCAGATTTGCTAAAACTTATATGGAAGACTTTCCCTCCAAGTAAACTTTGCCGCTATAGAAAGATTGAAGATTACTTTACGCACCTCTTCAGACGTTTTATCAATTGGAATAACGCCCATGTTTCCTATTCTTCACTTTTTAGCAATAATAGTGCCAATACTATATGGATTGTGCTCATTTTCATTGGCTTTTCAACCAAGCAGAGCTTCCTCATGAGATGATTCGCAGTCATTTGATAGTTTGAGAAATGATGATTTCAATGTTGATCTAGGTTATTGGAAAGGTTTTAATACTGTGTTCTAGCAGCAAGAAAGAATTATGTTTTGCGATTCCATTGCGTTCGTTCACTTTCATAGCGGATTATCTGGCCGGAGTTATGAAGAAATATGTAGAACACGTGAAACCGAACGCATCATCAATGAGAAACGGTGCAGAGATGAATGTCTACAGTAGGGCAGTCAGAGAGTGGACACGAGCGATCTTGCAGCTGCTCGACTTCAGCTTTTTCTCTGAACAAAAAGAATGAAAGATAAACAGCTTTCAAAGGCTTGCCGAATGATTCGTTCGATAGCTGATGCCCGTTTGTCGAAGGTGCTTTTCACGGATGAGAAGATATCGTCATGGTCAGACTCAGACACAACCGGAATCTACGTAATCTTTCCAAGAAGAGGCAGCAGAAGTTCGCAGTAGCAAACGATCTTGGGCCGCAGTCATTTTCCGTATCTATTGTGGTTTGGACCGGAACGCCAGCGGAACGACGTTGGTCTTCATCAACAGAAACGTCAAAGTCAACACTACCAGCTATCAGCAGCAAGTTTTACGGGGTATACTGAAGCACTGAGCTACTCAACACTTTGGCGCTGTGGGATTTACGCTTCAGCAGAACTGGGCTCTGGTATATTCGGGTGGATCATCGATTGCCATCTGTCAAGAGCAGTTTCCAGACCTTTAGAGTAAAGACATTTGGCAGCCGAACTTGCCAGATCTCAACCCAATCGATCACTCTGTGTTGTCACACTGGAGAAAAAAGTTGTGGCTGCTCGCTACACCACCGTAGACGGGCTTAACACGGCTTTGACAAGCTCCTGAGATGAAACTGCGGCGCAAACGTGTGCGATAGTCGTTTGAAATTTTCGCAAGCGACTTAGTAAATGTATAGTGACCGAAGGCGGCAATTTTGAAAATACGTTATAGACATTTTTGTTTGTTGTTGTAACTTTTGATTTAATAAACGAATTATTCCTCTAACTAAAAAATCTATTTGCTCGTGCTGTATTTTCTAACTATTGAAATATCTCAAAAAACTGATAGAAATTTTTCTTCACTCTGAATACTATTTATACTCACACTATTGTAGATATTCATCGCTGCAACGTTTGTCGTTGATGATGCGTACTGGTTTTTGACGTGTTCTACGTATTTCATCATAGTTCGGCAAGATTTCAATATCAGTTTGTAAGAGTCCTTCTAGTAATATCAATTTTTTCGCCGGAACAAAGTTTCACTGAAAACGAAATTTTACCATAGAAGTGCCAACAAATGAGCTATAAAAGTGAACCAACGTACTGAAATCGCGAAACATATTCTTTCTCTTGTTGCTAGTACACAGTATTAATCCTTTCCAACAACCTATATCAGAAAGAGTGTTGTGCAAAACGAGCGTCGGTAGTGCAACGGTTCAGCACGCACTCCCGCAAAGAGTGAGATCAGAGTTTGAATCCTGGCTGACGCCTGTTTTTGCACAGCACTCTACATTATTGAGTATATTATATGATCATATCACCAAAAGAGGCGGTCAAATAAATGATTTCCTAACCTAGATCAGTAATGAAATCAGCAATTCGCAAACTATCGAATGACTATTAATTATCTGAAGAAAGAAACTAGGTTTGGTTAAGAGCCAGTGAAAATGAGCACATTTTGTAGAATACATGACAAAATTCTTATTGAAGAGTGAAGAATTATAGGTTATATGGGCGCTTTTTTTCGCTAACATAACGTCTGAAGAAGTCCGTAAAGAAATATTCAATGTTTCCATAGCGGTAAAGTTTGTTTGGAAACAAAGTTCTACTATATTTGTATTAGACAATCCGCTGTGAAGTTGATACAGTCACGCCTCAAGAGCAGAATTATTTCTCTTTCCGTTAATAGAACGTAGTATGTATATCTTCTTAGAAAGTCAGCTTAGTTCTATAATCGGCATTTCTCAAACTATCAAATTTTCACAAAACCTTGGACAAAAAATGAAACAAATTTTATACAGCAGCTGTAAATACGTTCCTTTTCAGAGGGGCATAGTTTTTCCTGTTAGATCATAGGAAATGTCGTCTTTGTGATGTGTTCCTATGAGAACCTTACCTTCTTTCCGTTGAGACACCCGCCAATAAATTTTATGCGGGTATGCGACGTCGTCATTACAGTAGCTAAGTAAGACGCGGCGTCGCACGGCATGTTGCAAAATGCATGACGCCGTTGCGAGAGGGTTAGTCTTCTAGGTGGACCGTTGACAAATAGTACTCAAACTCTAGTCCGAATCGCCGCATTTCGAATGCACACTTTTTCTTACAGTCAGTTTCTTCTTTGAATAGGTATGAATGAAGTTGGGAAGACGTACGAGGGAAAACATATTCATCCTCAATACTTCAATAGAATCTTTATGGTTCTCGTCAAAACCTTCCTCTGCAGGGCATTTAGGGAACGACCAGTGAATTCATTCCTGCAATATATTGCAGTTAAGATATGCGTTGATTCTTTGATTTTGCGGGTTAAGCAAGCCGTCCAGTGTAGCATTATTCTGAAAATGGTCGAAATTTATTCAAATACATACAAAGAGATAATTGTCAGCAATTGTTTACGCCTCTAAGGACAAAGTTAATGTCAGTAATGCATAGAACAAAGGATCAAAGATATTTCACAGTGCATTTTCTATGAGATGATTCTAATCTCCCTTTTGGTGCTCCTAACTTCAATGGCAAAACCCCAGAAAGAAATCTGAAAAAATCGATTCTGTATTTCGATTAGTCAGTCAGTATTAGCTTTGTCTTTGTTCAGGTGTAATAGGTGCATAAATAAATGTTTGACAAGCATTTCTCAGAACTTTTTTTCCCAACCTATTAGAACGTCGTGTTCGAAGTTTTGTTTGTATCTCAGTATTGTTGCGGTTACGGTTCACATCGTACCCTATCGTTATGAACAGTAGAATTATAAAGACGTGACAGTTAGCAGCGAGAGAAGGTTCCGAGTGTTAAGAAAATGTCGTTCTTGAGATATCTCAAAAAACTCACTCAAATCGACGGTTCGATAATCCCTGATGTTTGCATGAAGGTTCACCAAGGTTTCCGCTAAGATTCCGTCAAACCGATCGCTATTAGCCTTGTCAAAGCTAGGTCATCATGGAACTTTCGACGCTCGCATTTCATCGATGAATTCTTCGGTATGGCATGTGATGTGCAATCATCAAATCGTCTCTGTTTATTGCACAACCAATATCTGTAAATGGAAATTCGAAAACATGATGAGATTGACAATGGCTATACACAAGAAATTCACCTAAAATCTAAGCAAGTAAGTTCGGTTTTTTTATTCATTCCCTGAAATATCATTGTAAAGTCAAAGCATACTGTGAAGGATAATTGCAGCACCTCTGAGATACGAGCAATCAATCTGTTGTTTTCGTGTCATGTACTCGAAAGGTCACCACGCTTTCCCATGGCAGCGCACGCTAGAACGTCAGTCGAGGCCATTGCTCTCTCAGTACTCTCGCAATTATGCTCGAATCTCGGCATTCTTACAATTACAATGGAATTTTATTTACATAATTTGCTATTCATCTTGAATATCTTCTATAAGAGTACAAGAAAGGAAAATCAATTAGAGTGAAAAAGGAGGAAAGTATGTCGTGATTAATAGAGTTCCGGAAAACGATGCAAGTTGGCAGCGAAAATCTAACATACTACGTCTAATGGAGAGGATTCGATTTGCATTACCACCTATTGCATTATAGATGAAAATCTCATTGATGGTTATCAAGCATAACCGCTTTGAATTTTAATTCGGTCCACTTTCATTAACATAACCATTTAACAAGATCTGAGGCTGGGGTACAGTTATCAGTTTCTCAGCCAAAAACCTTTGTAACCGTGACCTCTACTCATTTGCGGACTAAGTGGCTTTTTCTTTCGAACTCATACGTTGATATTAGAGGAGTGTTGACTAGAGTGATAAGCAAATAATTAAGACTGCCATACTATACCGGTCATGAGATTTACTACAATAGCAGCAAAGACTTGTTAAGGATCTAAGACATTTTCTTATATAACAAACACAATGTTGACTTTGAGAAAATCACAAAAAAGCGTTCCCTGTTGTTACCACCGCCAGTAACTTGCCCACATTAATAGCTAAAAGCACAAACTTTTTTTACAATATAATAGATTGTCTGATTACGTAGCAGATTCAAGGTAATCGCTACTGTTATGAAAGCTATTGATTATTGAATTAATTCTTGTCCCAGTGTAGCAAACTCTACAGTAATCCATAAACGCTCCTAACTACTTGAAAAATTCGCATCGCTTTAGCATGATTGTGGTGAGTTCACTGAAAACTGTAGGTAGTTGATACTAAGTTAGAACAAACTCTGGAGCGTTCAACCTTCTCAAGATAAATGGCGATCCTAAGGATGTAAACTACTGAGCCGAGATTTCTGCTGTATGAAAGCGTTGAACTTATTTTATTATGGATCAACCAAGCAAATTCACATGAGCAGTATACAAATTTTTTTTAGCCTCTCCAGTTTGGTATGGGCACAGCTGAATATGAGACAAGTAAGTGTTTCCAATTTTGTACTCACGATCAATTTCGGAATTTGGAGTAGTCAACTTGTTGTCTAAACTTCGCAGCTGTTTTTTGTAATGCTTAAATAGCGCAATCTGATTCAAAAATGATCTATGCATAGAACTAAGTTTAATGATAAATTTTCTAAAATGTACTTTCACTGGAAGAAAGCTGTGTTATTCCAAAAATCTGTACTGTACGATATGACTTGCGCTAAAAGTATTTGCATTTCGTGTGCCGTGTTCGTGTATTCTTGAATTTTTTTGCAGGTTGGAGCTTTTTTTTAAGGGTCACTCGATATCTGGGTAATCGATGATTTCAGTACCATGTCTGATATCTGTGAAAAAGGCCTTTTTAGCTCACAGTAACAACAAGGAAATGATTATGACTCACTTTTTTGGTAGATAACCCGTTGTTTAGACTACACAGCGGACTTCACTTTGCAGTTATATAGCAAGGTTTAGGCGGTGGAAACACTCCATTGTCACATCGATAGAGGATAAATTTTCCTAGTGACTACGAAATCTGGATTTTATTGTGAGACATTAACATTGCTCTGAAAGCGTGCTCCACTGCCCGTTGAGTACACCGCGTGCAAGGCTACGTCGCAGTAAAGGGCTTATTGAAGAGGAATGCATGGTGTATCCTCTATGATTTGTATCAGTGCCGACAGCATCGCTTATTCTAGCACTATCCGTCGATACAAAAACTGCCTTGAATTTCATTCTGAGAAAAACTAATAGGGAATCATTTTGTGTTTCAGCATTTGGTGTAATGGAAGTGGTCTACATGACTTCATCAAAGATATGATTCTCACTCGCATAAATACAATCCGCGCTGGGACATTACGAGCCTCTGTCAACATCAAACGATGTGAATGAACCGGCGATTCTTGTTTTCACTCAATGATAGGCAATTAAGAACATTCTATTGCGTATTCACGAAAGCCTTAATCGAATATGGTACAGATCGAATGGCATGTCATTATGATAACCGAAAGTTCCTGATGTGGGATTGTAGTCTCGAAACAATCGCTCTTTTAGCGGTACAGAATTTTTCGCGATATTCATTGCTTTCAGAAAGACCACATGCCGCAGTTTCAACTAGCAAGCCTTCAGTATTCCTTTCATGAGACTTGTTGTTGAAACAGCTCATTCAAATCAACGGTATTTACGTTCTTTAATTTCAAAATCTTTCTATAAACCCAGTGAGCCTGCAAGCAAAATTCCAAATCCAATTTCCAAAATTTGGAGTGGACGGAGATTGACATCCCATCGACTCATCTGAAACCTCCCCAGTGATACCAGCGAACTGCATGACTTCTTCAATGTGAGTTCACTCGACGGAAAATCAGGATAAGCACTTCGATTTCTAGACTAAACTTAGATTCTTAATGCAAACACCAGTGCCTTCGATTGCTACAATGCTTTTTGTGACAAATATGCGTCAACGGCATGTGCCTTCTCGTATCCGTAAGTAAACAGCACGAAACACTTTTAAATAGTCCATTAACTTTCCCGAGACCTTCTCTCAGTGAATCAAGAAGGAGCGGTGATGTACACACCAGGAAATCGGTGTAGATCCTGAGAAACATGTAACAGCCCGAAGACCGGAGTCTGTGAATTTGGACTTTGCGTGATAATTGCGAGAGTGCTGTAGGAGTGACAGCAACATTACAGCAATAGGCTGCTATATTGTGATCAAATTAAGACTGATGATTTCACATCCACTTTGTTTTTGATTTTGAAATGTGTCGAACGATGTTTCAAGAGAGATATTCATTGTTACTTATTTGCTGAGGCAGAAATTCCCCCGTGCAGAACATTGCGAGTACACATACAACAGTTTAAAATCAACCCAATGCAAAAAGAAAACTTGAACCCTGTTTTCCTTACCTGCTCACGCCTCACGGATGTTATAATATCTCCCACAGTATCCACAGAACTCTCCATTAAGAGGAGCATTCATTCCTCGCCAACTTGTCTTTTGCACACCTTTCACTGAGACTGGACAACGCTAAATGTTTGCATAAAGGATAAAAGAGAACATCCAAGAAAGCATTCAAAAGCAGCATTGGAATAGACCCTGTCATTATGTGAACACATTTACTAAATGATAAATTGTTCTAAAGATCGACTTTCTTTCACATTAGAGTCCATCGATCAAAAACTTTGCTGCCTTTGACTAAACGCAAGCCTGCAACTCAAATTCTGGGAGTTGACTTCGAAATCCTTTTCAGCATAGTAGTCGTGACCGGCTACTCAGTTTTCATTGCTTAAAACACAAAGTGCCACTATCGTTCCAGTGTAAATAATTTGTGATTTGCCAGATCTTGAGGTGACTTATCCTTGGAAACTGATCATGTCATGCTGGCTGCTCCATTATTGAACAGCGTCCACATCTACTCAAAGCGTGTAGTAAACGTGTATCACCACTTCAATGAAAAAATCTTATTTTGTCTGATTGCATCTTGGCGAAAAGTATATGCTAATGAGAGATGGAGTGATCACTTCCGTTGCTTGTCATGACTACAAGTATGTTGGGTGGAGTGACGCAGCGTTCAATAGTCCAGTGATCATTGATGAAAAAGATTTCATGCAAAAATACTCTTTTGGTTAATAGGAGCAAACTCTCGACAACAGTAGAATATACAGGACAAAACTCTCGATGACGATAAATTAGGTCAAAGGGATACGCCATGCGCTCAACTTTATCATTCAGTGTGTTCATTTTACTGCGCTTCCAGCCACTGCACCAATAATACTTTCTCAGAATACAAATGTAAACATTTTGGTGAATATTGTACTTAATAAGATGGGCTAGTGTGGAATAAGAGGGTTGAACGCGAGAATATTTGAAAAAAACGTCAAAACATGAATATTGTTGACATCCTGACTGTAGCATCTTTTTCATGGAGATTTTCTTTTTTTTTATGAAGGAAAAATCGATGATAGACACGAGAGTTTTCCACGTGTGCGCCTCCTGCGAGGATTGACCATTTTTACACGATTTGCTCTTTTAGATCCCTGACCTCTGGCTTACACTTGCGGGTCATGTTCATTCGTTCATTGAGATCTCTCAAGGAGCGTACCTTCGTCATCAGCCTGTGTAGAACAGATAGAGTGAGCTTTTCAGAGCATTGTATGGAACTATTTTGTAAGGTTCAAAGGTTTGGAAGACGTTTTTGGCTTAGGTGGAATTGAAACAGCACTTTCTCGTACGTGATCTAAATTAGATCAAAAATTCGTTATCATTTTTTTTGTAGCAGCGATGAACTCACACATGCCTGCTTGGTGATTTTCTTAAGAGGGAATTGGCAATAAGACTCTACAGTACTTACTAAATGTTTTCATTTCTGCTTTTTTACGTCTAAAGCGCTACTATTATTGTGGGTCAAGTAATCAACTTCTGTTTTCTAGAAGTCATCGTTCAATTCATAGCTTACGACTAAACTTTTATTGAACGTCCATTACCACTTTATTTTCTTCACATCGTATCTGCTCACTCAACTATCAAGGCACAGTGCTCAGATGTCAGCTTTTGACCCTTTGAGCACGACTGACCCATGGTCCTAGCCTTGCCTTCCCTCGGGGAAAGCATATTTTCGACGAGCAGTACATGGTCTCTGTAATTATACAGAATATGACATTATTAAGCGTTGACTAAGCTTAGCATAAGGCAGTGATCACTTCCATTGGATCTCATGGGAAACAGATTGAATATAACAAAATAGTGTTCTGGTAGACTATATGTCTAATCATTATTTTCAAGGCAACGCTTATTGTACGTTTCATGGCTTGAGAATCTGAATGGTGTAGAGGAATAGCATATCGACCAGACACATTACTAGCCTTTATCTCCGTATATGAGCCCTGCCAGAAATTCCGTAGTCAGAGTACTTTCAACGTTCTTACCATGCTTATGTCCATATGTCTGCGTCATTGTGATAACATCTTTCGAAAAAAACCTGTCTTCGCAGACTGAGCTGTACGTCCAGGCGCAACATTTCAGAGTCAGTCCCATACACATGATGCTGAGTGTTTAGTGAAGTCCGCCGTCAAGAAGAAGGTTTGTGGTTCTTTCCCTAAAATGACGCTTCACTGCAGACTTTTTGGTGTTATCGTTTTGTGTGCTGTACACTAACCTCAAATCACTGACACAACATATCTCATCTAGTAACACCGTAACACAAGCGATGAATTTACTGACCAATTATTCATCACCATTTATTCAACAGATCTCCAACTTATAAGAGAATTTACAGCTTAACGTACTTACATATAACATATTTACGTACAAAATAGCGACAATAATACAATTCAAACAATATTATACTACAATACAATGCAGTACAGATACAATAAACACTCCTGAGAATACTTCTGTTGCTGACTATGAACAGCAATAGAAGTATAAAGTCTATAGAAGAACCTTTAACACTAATGGTCACCAAAAATGGCACCAAATAACCTTAGGCGGACGGTCCATTTTCGGCGAGCGCAAGGTTCAGACGGCTACGAAGAGACCTGACCCTTGCGCTCCAATTCTATGTAGTAGTTTTCTGATATAATTCGTGGCTCTATCGCCAATAAATGGAGTATTGCAGCGCTAGAGCTTCTTTTATAACCTTCATTCCTAGAGCAAAAAACCAACTATTTCGAGAAGGCTGTCTTTACAATTGCTATTGACCATTTCTGCGCTATTTTACTTATAATTATCCATATTTCAATCATATTCACTTCTTATTTCTTATTTTAACAACAAATCGCCTTTGTTATAGCTGCAGATGAATTAGTAGTCAATTAATCAATCACATCATCAATTCTTACTTCTCAAATTGAACCAATATTGAGAGCCTTGTAAAGAAAATCTTTAGTTATGTTATATTCTTGTTGCATATAGTTAACAAAATCCTCATAGCAACTGAGTATCATAAAGCAATAAATGGTTTGTCAAAAGTCGCACTGCTCATTACATGCAATTACACTGTATCGATAACTCTCAGTGACTTCCGAGATTGACTGTCTACTAATTTCAGTCTTTTTCATTCAGCAGTCTCCTATTTTTTTTCTTAAGTCAGACACGTGTTTCTACAAGAAAATTTGATTGAACACCTGGAGTGCCGGCAGTTTCACTTTCTTCAGAGCCTGAAAAGGTCAAGCTGTCCACAAGCCAGTCAGACAAACACCTCCATACTCTCTTCAAAAAAGTCACCAGACCCACGTTTTAATAGCATCGAGCACAAAATCAACGTCAAAGAGATTTACCGCTTTTTACGATTTTTCCACTGAATTGCCCAAGTGGAGACCACCGCGCAGAGAATATTTGTATCCGTAATATACATTCCTCATCTAAACAACAGTCTTTTATCCCGTTGGCGACCAGCGTTGATAGGCAGCCGGAGTTGTACCGTCGCTTGCGCGGCAATTCCAGAAGGTGGCGTCTATGTGCCTGGCTGTTTGCGCCTGCTTTCCCACGGCGCCGCCGCCATTACAGTAGCTGAGTGAGACCGACGTCGCGCGGCCGGTACAAACCTACTTTTTGATCCTTAAAGGGATTTACTGTTTAATATTACGCGTGAACGAGGCATTCCTCCTTGCGAAAAATACATTGGTGAAACGGTTAGGTTATTAGGTTGGAAGGAAAGTTCTCGAGCTCCTCAATAAGTACGAAAGTCGAAGAATTCAACGAAATTGAAGGGAGGGCACACTCAGCAAATCTGCTACTTGACGCTGGTTTCAACGCTTTAATGCCGGAGATTTTGACGTCGAAGATAAGCCTCGTTTAGGACGGCCAACAAAGTTGAACAACGAAGATCAAATGATTGCTGCTTTGGAAGATGAACCGTCGTCAAGTGTTCGAAAATTCGCAACCGAGCCTGATTTTTCTCATTGAACTGTGCTAACTCATCTCCACCAGCTTATCTTTGTCCATAAGAATCCAGGACAAGACTGGCAGAAACTCGGTGAAGAAGACGCCGCCAAAATATTCGAAATTTTTCGCAAATTGCTCAACTACATCCACTGAAAGACTGACTTCGGAAACGTATTGTGGCTTCGGACGAGAAGTGGGTGTACCTGGTCAACGCCAATCGAGACACGCAGTGGGTTCAAGAAGGTCAAGCTTCGCCGTTAGTCACGGAGGACAACCGATATGACAAAAAGATCATAGTCTATGCTGATGAAATTTCAAAGGAGTCGTGGATTTTGAGTTGTTTCCGAACAGACATGCCCATCAACGCTGAGCTCTATCTTGGTTGACCGACGGCAGAAAGTCGTAGAAAACGATGACCTTTATTTGAAGAATAGCCATCATTATTTCTCCTTGTTGAAAAAATGAAAATTCATGGAATCCACTCATTAATTTCCAATTTCTTGCAAGTGGCCCGAACATTCTTCCCAACTCAACATTCGGCTGTCAGTTTCTATAGAACCTGCATTTGTTATAAAATGTTATCAGGGACTTTCCACTGTGCCTTCTTCAGCTATTAGTAATCCATCTGATAACTCCAGCACCAAATAAAGTGTGAAATATCTCTAAGTACCAGCACAAAGGTATTTAAATGCTACAATATACACTATCCAATATGGCATAGCACATACACCCAAAATGAATGCACTTTAAGAAAACCTCGCAGAAGAAAAAAGTGCGTGTTGGGTTGAAGCAAGACATAGCAGACCGCTGTAACCGCCACGTTAGAGGACCCGACACACACACGACTTACGTGGATAGGATGTGCTGCTAGTTTGTGTCGTATTCTAACGGAGTTTGTATTTTCTAGATAACGCACTCACTTTGCGCACTTTGCGATAGTGTTGCACGACATTTTCGAGCAGAAACATTATTCGGAAAAATTTTCTTGACCGTTATCATCAATTTCGGGGTCCCAGCGTGAGGATGTGCATATTATGCTCGTATAAGTGGTGTATCTTTGTGTATACGTGTATGCTGAGTGTGTGTAGGCATGTAAGGCATGTGTTCATGCACACATGGTAAGTATGCATAGTATGAGTGTATCTGCGTATCCGTACGCATGCTGGTATATCTGCGTATGCATGTGTGGAGTGTGTCTGCCTAAGGTCATGGAGTCAAAGGTGAAAGGTCGTCGGCCGCGATGCACAACCGATGAAGCTGAAGAAGCATGTCAAGAGTGCTTTGTGATTTAAAGTCAAAGAAATAATACTTAGGCCAGATCCAAGACTTAGCGGACTGATAGCAAAAAGTCGTAGAAAACGATGACCTTTATTTTAAAGAATAGCTATCATTCTTATATCCTGGGATTCATGCATAAATTTCCAGTTTCTACAAGTGCCTCAGAACTTTCCTTCAAGCCTTATATTTAGCTATAAAAATCTGTATAGGGGTTTTTTCAAAAGAAAGCATATGCAGAAGTTTCCCAAGATTTAAGCCTTTGAATGTTAACTAATAGTCTTTCGGAACTTGTCTGTCCAGCGAAAACTTCTTTCTAAAAGGTGCTTGTCCGTACACAGAAAGAACTCATTAGATAAAGAAGTGCCAAGTGAACAAGAGTGGTTTAGTAAAAAAAATTATGCACTACAGGTCACGTTCACTCGATAAGAAGACTCAAATGAATTTTGTGGGAGTACAAGAGTCCACTCCGTCTCGAATTCACCGGTCTGAAGGGAACCATTTGATGCTTCAAAGCAGGAGTTATAAGATTTGAATAATCAGAGCGTTCCCACGTATTCTTCACCTACACGTTCATTGGACGTGTTTGTTAGAAGAATTAAGGTGCACACGCAGCTGCCGATGTTGTGCAGATCATGGTATGAAACTCGCACCCATCCACCATGCTCCAGTCAAGCCACCACCATGGACTACAATTGCAAGAAGAAACGAATGAAAAATGTGCTGGGGTGCGAACAAGTCGTGAAGACGGACCGTGTAAAAAGCGAGCAATACAGAGTCATACAGCATCAATAAAACTTCACTGGCAAACATGTCCGAACATTTTTCGGGAAAAATTGCTGAAATACAAGCAATGAAGATAGACATAATAAAAACTTCATTGCAAGCAACCTGTCGTTTGACTCCCGAACTCAACAATTGTTGTTTTGCAACTTAAAGCAAATTGGAGGTGTTCAGATTGCTAAACACCGCAAATGTAATCTCATTGTGTGCATAAATAACGAGGTATAAGTAAGTAACAGAGATCGTTTTGCTTTCAAGAGTCTTATAATTGTGTAATTAGTAATTGCTCAACTCATGATATGCTATACATACGGATAAAGACCGTAGGATCCTCTTGATACTATTGCAGAATTCACTACTTCTGTTTTTTGAACTTCGATATGGAAATACGAGTTCACACACCGGTAAGATGAATTTGAGAGAGGAAAGTGGCACTAGACCGAACGGAAGCATTGTAAGGTAAATGTGACGAGTGTGGAGAAATGTGATGCAAACAATAACGAAAAGTGAAAACGCTTCATTTGAAGGTAAAGTTTTGATGCTAAGTTATTTAGTAAGAGCTTAGATGGTCATTTTCGAATTCAACTAATAAAAATGATAGTGCGGCGTAAAGTAGGCATCAGCCACGATAAGTCTAAGATTTATAATCACGCGCGGCAAAACGAATTTGAAATGAACAGCTCAATGGTGTGGCTCACAATCGAATAGAAATCTCAGATCGGCCATAGTGAGATTCATGGTTTTCTTCGAGATTGCTCTGGATCATAACAGCAGTTACTGACATCAGAAATTCAATAAATGAAGACGTATAAAATAAAATGTATCAGAGGAACTGAGCAAACTCCTTGAAGACGTTAGCAGCAAGCTTCACTTTGTTCAGCTGCGAGGCCAATACAAGTTCCTCGAACGATCCTTCCATGATTAATTTGAAAGGAGCAACGTGGCTAAGCAGGCTGAAATCATTTACATCATGAACGGATTGGCACAGTGATGGCTCAGCGATTGCCAGTGATGCGCTGTATTAGGAACAGTGGTAAGCTTAGCAATGGTTCTATTCCCTGCCCCAACACTCTATTAAAGTCAATCTGCTAAATTCCGTAGGTCGCTTACGTCGTCTTTACGGTTACAAATCGCCTTAACAAGCAAATTACATATTCACGAAGAACACGAATTTCAACTAGCAGCCGAAGCAACTTATCAAGTCTTTAGATACCTTTGCGCAGGATCAATGTGAAGAATGGAATCGAATGTGAGAATCACTAGGATTCGCAAAGCAAATCGTGATAGTAGATTGCGGAAGAAAAATTAGATCGAGTAGGTGAAAGCCATTTGTACTAAAGTTCCTGTACTTTCAAGTTCAAGTTTTTGGCCAGTTTGTTTCGCAACAAAAATCTACTGCAGATAGAGTCCTCTTCTGTGAAGTTGCGTTATTCAAATTCTCGAGATTACAAGGAGGCGCATTCAACGGACATTCTACAGCTTCTAAGAAGAACACGAAGAGCGACTGAATGCTCGAAGTACTGGGATTCGCATAAGAAAGTAGAATCATCCAGGGGAAAAACTGCTAAAAGACGTATGATTGTTGATAACAATGATGAAGTTCGAACGCAATCAAAAGAAGGGTATAGCAAGGACCTCTGGTGATGTAGTGAATAAAACGTGAGTCACAAGTGAAGATAAACTAGTTTCGAAACCAGAAAAATTCCGAAGTTTTGAATTCGAGTTGTGAATTTTACTACAGTGTTGAGAGAATCCTGCTGTCATTATCCCTACGTCTAACATATCATTTGTTGACTAATACTAGTTCTATGATTAGAAATGTCTTAGAAGCAAAAAGATCTTCATTACTTACTTATACCTCGTTATTGTTATGCATAATGAAATTAGATTTGTGGTACTTGGCAATCTAAACGTCTTCAAAATGCTTTAAGTTGCAAAACAAGAATTGTTGAGTTCAGAAGCCAACCGCTGGGTTGCTTCAAAAATTAAGTTTTTCTGACGTTTATCTTTCTTGCATGTGTCTCAGCAATTGTTCTCGAATAATGTTTTGTATGTATACCAATGAAGCTCTACTTATGCTCTCCAACTCTGTATTACTCGCTTTGAAAACGGTACGTCTTCATGATTTGTTCAAACCCCAGCACATCCCTCATTTGTTTCTTCATGCAACTGTAGTCCATGGTGACGGTTTGACTGAAGCACGGCGGCTGGGTGCGAGTTCCATAGCGTGATCCACTTGTGCAGACGTACACACACAGGTCCTCACGCTGTGACCCCAAAATTGATGATGTTGGCGAAGAAATTTTTCTTGGTGGTAGCATTTCATGCAAAAATGGCAAGTGAGCAAAGTGAGAACGGTATCTAGAAAATACAAACTCCGTTAGAATATAATGCAATAGAGCAGGCACATCAGATCCACCGTGCCGTCCGTGTGCTGGATTCTCTCACCTGCGGTGGTTATGAGGGTCTGCTAAGGCTTGCCTCAACCAAGCACGGTGGAGTTATCGCGGTGAGGTTTTGTTTACGCACATTTTGTGTGGGTGTACGTGCAATGGCATGTAAGTCTACTGTGGTTGTTAATTATGTTTGCGTTAGCACTTAGAAATGTTTTACAGTCTGTTCGGTCCTAAAATTATCAAATGGGTACTAAGTGCTGGAAAAAGACAATGTCGGAGGTCGCTCATATATTTTATAACAAAGCTGTTTTTATAGATATTCATGGCAAAATATCAGATTGGAAGAAAGTTTTAGGCCACTTGCCAGAAATTGAAAACTTATGCGCTAATTCCAAAGTAAAGGGATACTAACTATTTCTCAAAATAAAGCGATCGTTTTCTACGAATTCCTGAGATCGGTCCGCCAAGTTAAAGCCTGGCGTAGGTGGACATGCCGTCCGAAACCAACTGAAAATGCACGACTTCTTCAAAATTTCACCGTGCACAAATCATACCCCTCTTTCCAAACCGGTTCCTTCGTGACTAATGGCGAAGTTTGACCTCCTGAATTTACTGCTTGCCTCTGAAAAAAAACTTTTCCTATAATTGGCGAAGTATGCTAAAACGGCTGTGAATACGTGAAACGTCAAATGATCTTTTTATTGGACGTGCAATAGAACAACTTTGGCGTCGCTATCCATTGCTGTAGGAGAACAGTTGAAAAATTGTGTTTGGTGCCGTTACTCTCAGTTGTAAGGGAGCGGTCGAACTGAAAGGTATGTACTCCTGATGAGGCTTTCCAGAAAGTTTAAACGAACGCCTATTCCTGGAAGTGTCATACCAGACCTTTGGAAGGCTTAAAATAAACTATTGCATTATACTGATTTTTGAGCGAGGTCTCAGAAATAGTCGAATGAGAAAGAGTTTTTCATTATGTTGAAGCTCTCATAGCAATAATACGACATAGCAACTATATGTTGAAAGAAGATGAGTGATATGCAACGCTTTTGATTTTAGGTAGGGTGCCCGCGACAGCAGAGCCATGGCCTCAATGGTGTAGTGGTAGCATGTGCCGAATCTGATTATTTGAAAAAATCATGCACAGCTGTTGGCTACTTATGCAAAAATTTACACTAATGCTTAGATTTATTCGGACTAAGAGTGTTGGCGTATACGGAAGGTACAGGAAAAAGTCAATGATGGTTGTTATGATGAAGCTCTCATTACGCAAAGGAAGGACATCGAACCATGAAGAGAATTACTTTGTGGCTTGTACTATTCTTTATGGCGTGTTGGCTTCAAATCTGAACTTACGTTGTAGGTTTTCGAGAATGCTCAAACCGTCGTTGGTCCATCTGTCGTTGGCAAAGCATTCCATGGCTTTTTTACGATGGTGTTAGGTACCTGATACACAAAATTGCAAATTAGAATTTCCGGGATGGTGCACTGTAAGACTTTGACTTTTGCATCTTTTGCCCGCAATTTTTCTACCAAAATTTTCTTTTTCTTTCTCATTTTTGTGTCGAAGCGATGAAGGGTTTGGCTGACTAGGTTCTGGAAGACCTGATTTTTCAAGACTCTGATGAAAGGAAGATCCGCCGCAACGTCGACTATTAGAATCAAATTCGTTATAGAAATTTCTTGCTTTAGTTCATCGGAAGAAAATGTGAAAATTATTTGCGCAATGTATGCATCTGCTACTTAAAGAGATGTCAGAATGCTTGCGACACGAACTTTACTTTTGTTTGAGTGAAAAGGTATCGCTTGCTAAGAGCATGTGTGCTGCTGTGGATATAGTCGGCTTGCGCAAACACTTCAAAGCCGCTTGTCGGTTGGTTTTCAAATCGACACTTCGGAATATAAACTGCTCAACGGATTTCGAGTTTGTAATCCTCGTTGCTGTTGTGACGATGTTAACTTGGGGATATGAATCCTTTCCATGAGACTTTATTTTTTTCATAACTGCGTTTTAATTATTACCCGATGATGCTGAGTGAACCTGGAGCGTCGGTCCGGAGCTGAACCCGTGTCACATGCTCTTCCGTGGACTCGCACCAACCACTGCACTACCGAGGCTCCTGTTCTTTTAACGGTCTTTCTGCATGAAAACTTTATCACGATTTTCTTCAAATTTGTTTGAAACTAGTGAGCTCAAATCCTCCGACTTTACATAGTTGCATTTTTACTGCAGAACAATTCACGAGAAAATGAACGATGAACCCCTGGAGTTTCTTGATCTCTTTGGAGGAGTTAAGATCCATACACTGAAGGGGCCCATAGTAGATCGGATTTCCCCACTGTAAAAAACAACAGCCTGTAACAAGGTATGCACGCAATGGTTTTGGTGATCTCAGAGCCCCCGTCAATATTTTTCTTACTAATTCGATTATCTATGAGTAAGTTTTTCAATATTTTGGCTTTGCGTTTTTTTATTGAGGAATTCTCCACTAGTTAACTTGCTCGATAAGGTCTTTTCCTTACTTTTTTTGTATTTGTGCACTGCATTCAATTTCTAAGAGATTTTGTTGTAGCGCTGTAGCAATGAGAATGAGATTACGTGTTTCACCTTCAGCGCTCATTTTCTCGGTCCGAGTAGGGTTTGTGAATACCTTCAATGTATATCAAAGTATTCTCGCACTCAATTGTTAATAAGTCCCTTAAAGCCCAACAAACCTCAAAAAAGCAGAGGTTAAAGCTCCTGGGGGGTGACCAATCCCTGAGAGATGAGCCGTAGTTTCATCATCAATCTTATCTTTGTTTAAAGTGACTAAATGTACATATGGCCTTTTGATGAATTGCGGTGGTATACCGATATATCGAGTCATCACTGCAATTCTCACATACGAATCTGACCTCCGACCCCGGAGTAATAGAGATTTGGTCAGTCCTGAGCACGGGAATCGAATAGTCAGCTATGGATTGCTCGATCATCGGTGTCGCAGGCACCTCTGACCACTAGGTTACATAAGCCCAACAAACACAGTTATCGTTATTCCATTATTCCATTTTATTCCATTTGTTATTCCGACTTTCTGTCAGTAATTCCGCTCTATCAATAGTCTCATTAAAATTCCAAAAAGTTGCGGAAGATGATTCTGTCTTCTGAAATTGCAAAAAAAATTTTTCTAGTCATTCCGAAATCAAGTTCAGAAAGTTCTAAAGTGCTTCATTTTTGTCCAACTATGTCCAAACAACTATTTAAGGCTCAATTATGAGAAATTGCTCCTTTGTCATAAAAAATCGGAAAATTTGTAAAGTATGAGAATCACTGGTTTTCCTTGAGATTTTCTTCACAACTCGACACCTTTGTTAATTCAATCTTTATTTATTCAAGGGAATCATTGAACTATCCACACAGTTACCATTATGATCAATGATATGCCATTTGTTGGGGAAAGACTGGATGCCTTCCTTCCAAAAAGAATAAGGTTGGCGATCAAAAAGTCGATGAAGTCGCTATTGAGCTGGCTGCAGTCTTCAATTTTTCTCCCGATGCTGCTCTAGAGCGCGGAGGTGAAGACAAACGGATGGAGCAAATTCAACACTATACGATGGATGTGGTGTTGAAATCCAGCATACTTCCAGAAATGGGGAATTGACTTTGCAATGTGAGATAGAACGTTATCTTGAAGAAGGCGACATTGGGTCATTCCGGACGACGCTTCCCTCTCACAGCTGCGGGCAACTTCCGAAGTTGTTCTCCGTCGACGTCGGCATTGGCTGCTTGCTCAACCCTAGAAACCTAAGGGTATGGTTTTCTGAGCACCAGACTTGAGCTTCGGTTGGTTTTCGTTAAGCTGGCGACACTTTGTTGCCAGGCAAACAGTAGGCGTGGCGCGTGGTCTTCTTGGAGTCGATCCAGCACTCACCTCCAGTAATGATAGATTTGAGATTGCCCTACTTGGGCGATTTCATCAGAAGCTCAGATAGCCACGCGTGCCGCGATGTCTTTCTCAGTCAATGCATGAGGTGCCCATCGAGACATCACTGCTGCAATCCATTATAATTAGATGACGAGAGATGGTGTTACGGCCATATTCAAGTGTCTGCTTTGAATCCGTAGTATGTCGAAAGTTCTGCATACTACTGACTTCTATTCGGTGAAATTTATTTTCTTCCTTCAGTTCGCTCTCACCATATTTTATTCGAGATTGCTTAATGACCCATCGGCTGCGGGGAAAATTCGAGATCGTTTACTACGAAAATCGTCAGCTAAGATTCGCGAGATTCAGTAAGCCTTGAGTCACTTGAGTGCCGTAATCTATAAGCATCTAAAGCTTCCGATCTTTTCAGCGAATTGAAAGGCAGTCTTGTCCGAGACGTTTTCAAGGTTCGAGGAGTTAAATGCTCATCTCCTACCTTCAGTTTAAGCTTTGGAACCCGTTATTGAGTTTCATAGGCGTGTGCCTTTTCCTTTCATTTATAGAACAAATTGCAGAGAATTTGTGGTGCTTACTTTAACCCTTTCGAGACGGTGTGCCTATCTCTTCTATATCTCTAACTCCAACGTGGGAACGCATTGAATGTATCATTGTATCATTTCAGTTGTATCATTGTTGTTATTTTTCTACTAATAACAAAATGATGGATTTACATACTGCAAAACAAGAAAGTAGCAACAGTAATACAATTGAAATGATACAATAATGCATTCAATGCGTTCCGGCACTGGGGGTTAGGGATCTTAAGGAGGTGCAGTAGATCGTCCAGCGTTGCAATGCTAGGGGTCGGAAATCCAGAGAAGGTGGGTCCACAGTTCCGCAAGATTAATAAAGCTGTGTAGTGGTTTTATATCGTAGCTGCCATTCTGCGGTGACTTCAGCTGGCCTTTCAGAGCTTTCACACTATTTCTTTTCTCAAGATGGATGCTTATAGAAATTTCGTCTTCTGCGCCCGTTTTCAGATCTAAGAGGTGAAGCGACCGACGTGCGCGATTTGTTGTGTACTCATCTTTCTGAAGAGGAATCGTATATTAGCGACGTTCTTCCGCCCATTTCTGAAGACGCCCATGCCGCTGTAGCTTGTTATCTCCTCAATCCTGACATCAGATTGCTCAAGACGATGACCTCTTGAGCGAGATATAGACAGCTGTGGCGTTTGACGATATTCATTTCTTAGAATTCTAAGATATGATAAAACCCGAAATTTCTGGTGGCTTTGGACGCGAAGTAATTGTTACCAGTGACTAACGTGCTATCCACTACACCACCGGAGGGTCTTGCCTCACTTTTCTCTCGACCAAGTTTAAATTTTATTAATGTTGTCAACAAACAATCGCCTTACAGCAGTTTACTCCCGAATAATTCTATGTTCTTATTTCACATATTCTCGATTTATATTACTTTACCTAATTCGTCTTCACAGCGCTTTTTCTTCACTGAGCGGATCCCGGTATCTCTATCATTCAACAACTTTCTGTTTTTTGAATGTCACAAAATGCTGATTGTGCACGTCTCCTTGCAATCTGGAAGATAGCCTGGCTGTTACGTTCCGTAGCTCGTGCGTTGTTGATTGCCGGAGAGTACTGTTTTTCTTTAACACCGAACACTTTTTTTTCATCCTCTAAACAGCACGCTTTTTCGATTCTCCTGACTTTTAGCAATCACTCGATAGCTCAAACCTCGGCGATTTGAAAACAATAGCTTCTTCTTTCGAAATACCTCTTAGAGTTTCGTATCAGCGGAAAAAAGGAGCACTTTTCACACGCGGAGTATCTTTTTCCAGAATGACTCGGCTGATTGCGAAGTGCCATCCACATGTGTTGCGAGAGTTTAGTTGATTGATTTATGGTTTTTCCACCACTTCAGACGAAACTCCTGACTAAATGCACCATTCTGTTAGATTCAGAGTTAGTAGCGATGAAATGAAAATGGAAAACTTTTACCCATACGATGATTTTCTACAATCACTGCAGAAAAATCAAAAAATCTATTCGAAATGGAAAAAAATACATAAATAGATCAGGAGAATACGCGCCATAATGAGTGCCGAATGTGGAACTCAATTTTTTTCTCACTGCTGCAACTTAGTTAAGTGGTTTTTTGAAAAGCAAGGGCGCTATGAGAATCAACGAAATCTAAGTTTTTGAATGATTACTAAAATTCTAGTGAAAAATCACTGCCCATCAATAAAACCTCTACAGGAGCTGCTACTAGATGATAGAAAAATACTTTTTCTTCCTAAAACTTGATATCCCTAGGGATTCAGAACACTAGCATATATGGCGCTGTGTTTCATCTTCAATGGCCGACGTAAGTTAATAAATTGACATCGATCTCTCATTTGCCTGATACAGAAGTGGGTTCTGGAATTGCTTTTTTCACTGCGCGTTCAGTAGTGTCGTCAGGTTTTTTAACCCTTCGCGAAAAACCTTTAACGAAGTGGGACGCCACGCGATGTCGCATCTCACTCAGTTACTGTAATGACGGCGTCGCTTCTTGGGGCAAGGCAGGTAGGCAGTATCTGCACGCGTGATAGTTATCAGCCTGCGGTTGGCGCGAGCGACCAGCACGACACCGCCTGCCATCAACGGCGGTCCCCAAAAAGTTAATCTGCTTGGGTAACATCAGATCTTCTGATGTCTGTGTATGAAAAGTAATCACCGCAAGGAACATTCATAAGAGTTCGTCATGTAGAAGCAACATTCTGATGGCTTCACACTTTACTCACAATCAGCGATGTTCTTTGTAGTTCCCTGAGTCACTCGTCCTCTATTTCTCAATCTTAACGCCAAGTTGTTCATCACACTAACTTCTCAGGCCAAATATACGCAGCTGCAGCACCCAGCGACATTCATTCTTCAGAATGCTAAGACACAAAAACTCGGGATTTATGGTGGCTTCGAACTCACGACTGTCTTTTGCAGAGTCTCATGTTCTAATCATTAAATCATTGAGGCTCGTGATTTAGCTTTCTTTTCTGGAATAATTACGCCAATTATTTAAAACTTTGAATTACTACAATCTATTCGAAAGAAAACAGCGGTTGATTTCCACGGACCAATACTGAGCGTGTCCGCCAGCGAGGTAACGATTCCGCCTCCTCTATTGCGAATAGTCGCCGACTACGGTACTACTTTCCGTTGCAAGACCGACAGCTAAGTTTTTAATTAATTCGCGTGTGATCTTGCAGCGAACAGTAGTAGTTTAGTTGGATCCTAGTCGGGGCAGAGTCGGAGTCGTTCCCACGCTGGTCAACACGCTCAGCGTGGGTGAGCGCAATTCAAATAGTCAATAAATCGAAGTAGAGATTGTGAAAATTTAATACTTAGCTTCTGCTATCGACTGCTTTTTTACAGACCCGCTCAAAATGATTTAATCTGATAAGGATATACATATTTTGAGCCATAGGTCTAGTGCTATATAGGCGCCTATTTCGTCCTATTGGGACTCATCAGTAGCACCCTCCCTCGGTTCCGTCGATCCCTTAAGGTGAAACAATCCTCCAAAGGAACCGACGCCGAGTAAAATTAAGCACCCAAAGTAGGATGATGTTATTACCTGACTTTGTGGTGACCGGCAGTCGAGCTTACGGCTTTAATACTTAGCGAGAGAAGACAACTAACGAATATTTAATTTGAGCATGAAAACCAGCACAAATGCAGCTTCCGATGAGAGACAGTGTATTAGTGTTGCACGTTGTATGAATAAAACATTCAAAACATCTCACTGACGTTCGCCACTTTCGTTTTCTTATTTTTTATGATATGCGCCTCGTCAAGAACGATCCGCGCCCATTGAATTCCAACAAGGGGACTTCCTTTCTGAACATTGCAGTTATCGTGACATGAGTTAAAATTACAATGATAAAAAGTATAACGCGTTCGGGATCGTTGACAACCATACTCTGCGTCTCCGACCTTCATCGTGGAAACGATGGGCGGTCCGGTCCACCTCCTCCGCGTCTCTAACTTCCAGCGAGGAAGAGTATTGAATGTATCATGGTATTATTTCAGGTGAAGTTTTGTTGTAATTTTCTACTATGACAATATAATATATTTACATGTGACACAATATGAGGTAATATCAGCAATTATACAAATGATACAATAATACATAAGGAAGTGGAGCAGATGTCTGACGCTCCCAGCGCGCATTAGATACGCAGAGGATGTGGCTCTGCGGTCCGAAAGGGTTAAGTTTTCGGCGCTGATCAATTTCTGTGGGATCGCCGTGCATTCCACTTTGCCAAGTATTTTTGAGGTGACTGAAGGCATATCGGCCTTTTACAATGACTCGCGATAGCCTGATGAATCCATTCAGTGCTGCTATCTTCCCAGACAAGTGAGGTAGGAATTCCGCTGACTCCGGCAGGATGGAAAGCTTGGTGAACCTTAGCACCGCGTCAGAACTAATAATCATCTGTGTATCGTAGAAGACCTCTAACCACCACGCCACTCGCACACCCGCACTCGAATGAAAGTTATTGAATAAAGGACTTTACCTTATGCTTTCATTATTATTTGAGCCAACATGTCATGTGGTCTGGTACGGGCTCTTGTGCAGCCCGAGACACGTGTTTCGTCCTTACAGACTCATCAGCCGGGCAAAACCCGTCGTCTGTCGATCTTTTTATAGTCAGTTCTCTCGGGAGCGTTACACTCCTTATAGAGAGTTATCGAAACACGTGTCTCGGGCTGTACAAGAGCCCTTACCAGACCACATGACATGTTGCCTCAAATAATGATGAAAGGATATATTGAAATTTGAGCGTGGTCTAAACAAAGCACTCGACTTTACCTTAGTTTCTTCATCACATTCAAGTGCAATCTATGTATATGTGGTGATTACAATGCCGTTCCTGGCCAACCTATAACAATCTAGTAGGATTTTATGAACTGAGAAGAAAAAATAGAAAAAAAATATACATTTTGCGACCGATGTGCTTTCTCTTGGCGCAATAAACTGCCACTTTTGATAGTCCAGATTCACATTTCTGACGAACTTCGCTTTTCCAGTGATAAATTAGAGCAGCCGGAGCAATTATAAGAGTAGTATTTGAAGGTGTAAGACTGAAAGATTGCCAAATGATGAGTTGTCTGTATCATTTGGCGCAACCTTTTTGAAATGATGAAGATTGTAAAAAATGAAAAGAAAATGACAGGAAAGAGCCTCACCCTTCTTGACGAGCAATCTGCCTTCGCTCTTTGTCTTCGCTATCCCGCCTTTCGATTCTCCTTCGATCACATCTAGATTTCGCGCAGCTATTAGGGCAATCACCAGCAGAGTCTTTCCCAATCCAATCTGCGCGGCTGAAGCACTGACAGAAAATTAAATCACACTCAAATCTTGTGGAAGAATTTGCAAACAATAACTAAAATCAAATTGTAAGGAGCCACAGAATCATTACAACTAGTAAGGCGTGGAAGAGATTAGGAAGAAATTGTATAATTAACACGTTCACCAAGAATGCCACCTTTTGGAGATAGTGACTCGCGCCATGTCATCCACGTTGATCCACCTATCTGATGCTTCTTTCATCATTATTTGAGCCAACATATCATGTGGTCTGGTAAGGGCTCTTGTACAGCCCGGAACACGTGTTTCGTCCTTACAGATTCATCAGCTGGGCAGAACCCGTCGTCTGTCGATCTTTTTATAGTCGGTTCTCTCAGGAGCCTTACACTCCTTATGAAGAATTATCGACAACGTACGCTTTACACTCTATATCAAGTGAAACATTCACCTAACATAGAGTGTTGTGCACTCGATTGCTCATTGGCTGGTACTTTCATCATAATTTGTGAAACTCATAAATTTGAGCGTGGTCTAAACGAAGCTTTCGAGATAAAGGTATAATTATATCTGATGCTCCTTCAAAGATACAAGAATCCATCGGGAGTTTTTGTGAGCGCTTTAGCATCAGGCTGGCATTTGAGAGCTTCACATTTGAACAGAATTTAAAGTAAATAGGAAAACAAAAACAAGCTATCACACGTATTTAGTCCTGTATCTCACTTGTGCAATTCTGCCACACCTCCTCCTGTATACCACGTTAGACCGGACGTGGCGAATTAATGAGAATATCGTTAACACCGAAAATAAATGGTACTAAAGCTCGCTTCATCCAAAAAGTCAATTCGCTCAGCTAAGCGAACCGAGGATCGGTCCTGGAACGGGGACAAAATCCGGTACTTGATTTTCTTTTTTTAGGACGCGTTCATCGCTTCCAGCTAATAGAACACTCTCAACAGTGCCTTAAAATATTGAATTTGCATGCTTTCTGGCAAAAATGCGGACTGTTCTACTATGTGAAAAGGCATATCTCTCTATCTTTTTTTGCAATTCCTGTTCAATCTTTTCAATTTGCTGGTGTATACGAGCGCCAGCATCAGGTAGAAATTGAGCGTGTACGAGCACCTTCCATAAATGCTATGAGTCTAAAGTAAACATAAGGATGTGGTGGGCAATGTCTCCAAAAAGTGCCTACACGCAAGCTATCAAGCCGTGACTCTAAATCGGCGGCACTTTCTTTGGAGTATCTGGTCGACACCGACTCGGTCTAGAGCAGCACAGTTAGCTAAATAAGACATATAACTAATGTTCGTCATCTGAAATCTATCGTACCCTGACGTCCTTCGATATTGGTTTTGTCGGCTCCGATAGGAAGTGTATGGAGAATCGGTCAACATCTTCCATACTTCCTCCTCCCAAGACGATTTAATTCAATTATATCAAGCTTAGTTGCCTTAGCACTCTTATCAATATCGCTATCGTCTAATATGACAACATCGTCGTCTTTGGAAAAGACACCTTCAGGTGCAATCGTCTCTTCGACCGATTCCTCCTCAGGAAGTTGAGTCCACAACAAATCGCGCACGTCGGTCGCTTCACCTCTTAGATCTGAAAATGGACGCAGAAGACGAAAAGCATCCATCACGAGAAAATTAATAGTGTGAAAGCTCTGAAAGGCCAGTGTCACCGCAGAATGGCAGCTACGATATAAAACCACTACACAGCTTTATTAATCTTGCGGAACTGTGGACCCACCTTCTCTGGATTTCCAACCCCTGGCGTTGCAACGCTGGACGATCTACTGCACCTCCTTAAGATCTCTAACCCCCAGTGCCGGAACGCATTGAATGCATTATCGTATCATTCCAATTGTATTACTGTTGCTACTTTCTTGTTTTGCAATATGTAAATCCATCATGTTGTTATTAGTAGAAAAATAACAACAATGATACAACTGAAATGATACAATGATACATTCAATGCGTTTCCACGTTGGAGTTAGAGATATAGAAGAGATAGGCACACCGTCTCAAAAGGGTTAAAGTAAGCACCACAAATTCTTTGCAATTTGTTTTATAAATGAAAGGAAAGGGCACACGCTTATGAAACTCAATAACGGGTTCCAAAGTTTAAACTGAAGGTAGGAGATGAGCATTTAACTCCTTGAACCTTGAAAACGTCTCGGACAGCCTTTCAATTCGCTGAAAAGATCGGAAGCTTTAGATGCTATAGATTACGGTACTCAAGTGACTCAAGGCTTACTGAATCTTGCGAATCTTAGCTGACGATTTTCGTAGTAAACGATCTCGAAGTTTCCCCGCAGCCGATGGGTCATTAAGCAATCTCGAATAAAATATGGTGAGAGCGAACTGAAGGAAGAAAATAAATTTCACCGAATAGAAGTCAGTAGTATGCAGAACTTTTGACCACTACGTGAGCTGAGCCGGCGTTTCATCTGTATCGTGGGTTCAGAAGAAAGAGTGGTAGCAGAACGATGGCCTTGGTGGTGTTGTGGTAACACGCTCCCAAATGTGGATAAAATGCGGGTTTAGCTCTCGCCTGGAGTTGGATGTTTTACACAAATTCAGTATTCCTAGGTATGTATTTCTAACACCATAATATTTCCACAAGATAGTAAAAATAGAAAATTTTTATAAAGAGACTTCATATTGCGATTCTTTACTAAATTTTCTCGCACGTCTTGTTTTGAAACGTGAATAGCTCGGTGTTGATCATCTGATGAATCCGTTACAATCCATTGCCACATCGACTAGACTCCACTGAGCAGAGCGAGATAGCTTAATTGCCGTGATCCATTTACGCGCCCACCCCCTCCCCTTCCCAAAGGGGACCTCGAGTGAGGGAAGCCCGGCGCTTAGCATGATCTTGGAGGTTCGGCCAACAACCAAGGATACCACATTTCGACGTCGATTTCTTTATATGTAGAGGGTTTCTCCCTCTGTAAGTTATTGGCCGAGCCAAAAGGCACCGTGCTACTGATGAGGCTATAACATCACGTGCCTAGCACTGTATAAGTGTCATAATAGATCTCATGAAATGCTCAAGATATGTCATCAGAACCAAGTACGTTTTTAAGGACACCTATAATCACTGCGCTATATGAAAATTCTCAGTTCAGGGAAATACAAGAAGCCGACGCGGGGACCCTGTTGCTCCAGTAAACGACCAACTCCTGTCTCCAACACACTCTGAAACATGGAACCTAAAGGTTTGATGGAATGAGTTGAAATATATAAAGAAAAGATACCATAAAAAGAGTCTTGGACGACCTCGTCTCAGATGTAAAGCGATGCTATCGAATCCGAGAGTGACGGCATTTGACAGACTGATTATTCTCGTAAAAACTTACGAAAAACATCGCAAATCCATCGGAATAACTTACCGGAATAAGTTCGGCAGAATTTGGTGTCGACGAGAACGGAAACTATGTCGAATCATAATTCGCAAAAACATATAAGTTTTTCGCAAGTACGGAAAACATTTTTGAGAAAAGCTAGAAGCTCTCCTCATCAATCAATTTGTGAGGGACGCGTCATGCATTTGTCTTCAATTTTTACCTTTGCTTAAGGTATTAAATGCATACCTGGCCTTTGCACTGACTCGCGATGATCTACCGCTGCATCAAGTTAGCGTTGTTGATTCTCCCAGAAAAGTCTGGGACAAGTCTGGTACCAGTTTAACGACTCCAGAGGGATGGATGACTTGGTGAACCATGAGCGCGAGATGGAACCACCAACCTTGTATGCGGCGCACAACACCTCTAACCACTGCTCCAGGTGCGCTTATATGGAGATAGGAATTTGGAAACTAATTTTCCATCAACAACGACATTACCAATCATTCATATATTCTTTGTTGATTGTGCCAATAGTACGACGGTAATGAGAACAAGAACGAAAGCGACGAAACGTTAGCACAATAATTTAATCGTGGGGTTGGTTCAATCAAGGAAAAACGTATGAATGAATGAATGAATAAAATAGAAATTGAATGTCATGTAGCAGTAAAATATATGCTCACTTTTGAAGGAATTTGAATTTTCTGTTGAAACATAGAGAATTTTGACACTATGGCGTTATTTGTACAAAAATAATCCTGATAAAAGCCTTTTCAAATAGTATATCATTATTTGGCTGCGACAGTACTTTCTGAAACTTAAATGTTACTGTACAGGAACCATATTTCCATTACGCTGTGCGCAAATACAATTTACGCGTCATGTGACGCGAACAGCGATGCCACTGAGATTTCTCTACTTTGTAGCAAACGCATTAAGCATTGTTATAGTTGAATGAATACTATCTCAGTTTCACAGTGAGCCGCGGTAGCTTGCCGATACATCAAATCACTGCTACTCTTCTCCCACACAAGTCTGGCATCAATCTGGTTATCCCGGAAAGATGGAAGTCTTGGTGAACCTGTGGGCGAAATCGAACCATGGTCCATCTTTGTGTAGCAGGTCACCTCAAACTAAAACACCACGTAATGAATAATGAAAGAAGAAAATTGGAAACACTCATATGGTTCGTAGCCAGCACTACGCAGACTAAATTGAAGAAGCTGTAACATTTTATACACTGCTCATGTAAAAATGTTTGGTTAATCTACGACAAACTTAACGCTTCCATATAGCAAAAATCTTAGCTCAGTAGTTTTTTCTACACTTGAAGACGTCATCTTTCTTCGAATGGCTGAACGGATTAGAGTTTGCGTTAACTTATTCAGTAGTAGTTAGCTACAGTTTGCAGTAGACTCGTAACAACTAAGCTAAAACGATGATGAATTCTCAAGAAATTTGAGTGCTTGCGAGATTACAATAGAGTCTGCTATATTGGCACTGGATTGGACCAAGAAATCATTAGCTCTCGCAACGGTCGTGATTACCTGCACTAATCAAAGTTGTTCAGCAACTCAACAAAATCACTATGTTGTTAAGTGTCATTCATAGTACATAAGATTTAATCGTGTAAAACCTAAGTCAAGCTGGCTGTTATTTTTCAACGTTCAAGTAAACCTGTCCGAACTCCTACAACACAAAATGGTACCGCAAGCCAGGCAACAAAATATCTCGGTCCATTACCTGGCTTCTCATCCGTCGCACACAAAATGCGCTCTTATGAAAAACATGTTTCGAATTGCTGTTAGTGTGTGCACAGGAAAAGATCACATGATAGAGTACCTAAGCTTGGTGTAAAAAATTGCCATTTTTAGTGGCTACAATACGGTAGGGGCTCCCCAGGGTAGGATTAGAGGAAATTTGGCTACCCCAAAAAGGAAGGCGTGGCGGAATAAAGTTTCATCCATTGTGTCCTTTATCACTATCGAAGTAAGTGCAGCAATAAAGCGCTGTTTCAAAAGAGCGGGTTTGGATAGTTTGGTAGCAGTATTCGAGATACCACCGAATACACTAAAGCGCCAGTCAGTTCGCAACCGACTGTATGACCGCCTCTGCGAAGCGAAGGACTGCAAAGTTTGCCCAAACGGCAGAGACGGCGATTGCATAAGATGTGGTACAATTTACATGATCATTGCGAGGTAAGCGAGGATGAATATACCGGCGATGCGGGTAGACCACTCTGCATCCGCGTAAACGAGCACCTAGCTAGGAAACGTAACTCCGACCCAAAAACCCCACAGGCACGCATAAGAAACAAAAACATAAAGGGGCAGATTTCGACGTTAAATTCACGATACTTGCCCAGGAATCAAATGCATCCTCGCGTAAGACCTTGGAAGTCTTCTGGATACATAGTAAAGGCCCAGAAATGAATCGCAAAGAGGAGCATCTCGTAATAACGCGTGACCTCGCACCATACCTCAGGCCACTTTTCCCAGCCTGAGCAGGAACAGTCTCACTTAAGCACTGACTCCAAGTGACAGGTCTTCAATGAATAATTGAAAGACCTAAAACATCTAAGAGGGTGAGTGTGTTTTTCTATTGAAATTTTCACCATGCGATCCAAAAATTCCTTTCTTACGTTTTCTACTAAGGCTATCGAGGCTTATCACTGAATAATTTGTGAATCAATTTGACCTTTCAAGGCTCTATAGATGACTTTACCGAAAGGTAAGCCACCACGATTGTTTTAATATTCATGCTGCATTATCAATTGTACCGTTATATGCTACGCTGATATTCAATAAATAATATCACTAGCACCTCGGAACGGCTAAAAAGAAGAAAATATCCATTTATTCAAACTATGCCGAGGTTAATAGATAGTCGGTCCTGGGATCAAATAATCACTCTATTTCTCATTAGTATGTGCGCTTTTCTGTTATCCGAAACAAGTGAAAAGCATTCATTCGCTGAACAAAAACTTTCTTGGAATCTTAGTAATTATTTAAAAGCTTGAGTCTTTGGGCGCCCTAAGTGTTGGATTTTCGAGAAAAATTTTTTCTCATTGTGCTGTAGCATCCAAAATAAAGTGTACTTCGTACTTACCGCATCGCTTCATTTTTATCACGTGTATAATTCGCTGGAAAAACATAGCAGCATATGCACGTGTAGAGAAAGTTTTCGTAGCATCCGAATCAATCGTTCTGCCTGGAGTTCCCTGTCAAAGCGTAGAAAAAATTCTTAACTGAGTAACAAGTTCTATCCCACAAGTCTAGCACCTTTGACCATCGACGAATCACCACGCTTTTCAACCCGTTGATTAGCCGGTAAACAAGCTCTCTGATTATGTGAAACTCGATCTTATTTTACTGCTATGCTGAAGTGAGGCGGTCTTTCCCAGAATCCAGGAATAGCGTTAGAATCATTGGAACGTACACTATCCAATGAATACTAATAGTCTTAGAAAGAGCTCTGCTCGGCGATGTGTAAAGCACAAATATTTAATTCCTTCTACACCACCATCAAAAGAGCTTTTCTAAAGAGCAAACATGTTTTTCAAATCCACGAGACTTTAGCTATTGAACGAGTACTAAGAGTCCAAAGAAGAAGTTTCTTCTAGAGATTTATAAGCGAGATTGAAAAACACGCCTGGTCGTGTAAAATGCAATTTTATTTTGGATTTTACAACGTTACAGAAGGGTATTTTGGAAAAACCGGATACGTGTGGCACGAAACAGAAAATTAGGCTTTCGAATGATTGCTAGCACTCCTATGCAAATTTCTTTTAAAGCGAATGAGGTCGTTTTTTCATTCGTTTTACGGAGAGCGGAAGAGAACGGCATGTACTCTTCGCCAAGATGCAAAAAGACAGAGTAAGGTCCTCACAGTGAAGTGATAATATACTTTTACTGCAAGCTTTGACTCGATGTAGACACTGCTCAATAATGGAGTAACCAGCATGACATGATCTGTTCTTCAAGGATAAGCCACCTCAAAATCTGGTTTGCCACGGACTATTTACACTAAGCGATAGTGAGACATTGAGCTTCGAACATTCAAAGTGAATTCTCAGAGTGTGAGTTGCAGGGTTGCGTTCCATCAAAGGCAGCTAAGTCTTTGATACTCACGTAAACTGACTCTGATGCCAAGGTTAAAAGAGAGTTGACCTTTCTAACATTTATCAACTAATATATGCGTTTCCATCACGACATGACTCAATTCAATGCTTCGTATGAATGTTTTCTTGTATGTCCTCTTTTTTACTTTTTTTATAAACATTCAGCGTCGTTCTATAGTCTCACTGAAAGGTGCATAAAGGATGTTGCACAATGGTTAGCAAGGAATGAAGATGTTTCTTAATAGAAATTCTGATGTTCTCTGGGCACTAAGAGAGATACTGAAACATTCACGAGGCATGAACAAACAAAGAAAACATGATTCAAGTTTTTCTTCGCCTTAGATGGACTTCAACAAACTCTTGTACTCTTTTTTCAATGTTTTTCTGGATGAAAATTTTTTTGCTGTAGTGAATATATAGCAATGAATGCCTCTCCCACAATGTCCCTCATCACATTCCAAAGATCAGAAACATGGCGGATGCCAAATCATAAAATTTTATTTCAGCACAGTATAAGAGTCTATTGCTATAGTGTTGCCGACATCCCACTGCACTCACACAGTTACCACGCAAAGTTCAATTTCACAAGCCCCGATCTTCGGACTGTTGCAATTGCCGCCGGTTCAATTTGGATGTATCCCCACGTGTGTACACCTCAGCACCATTTTGAGGTTCAATGAAGCAAGCTCTTAGGCCAGTTAATGGACTACTCAAAAGTATTTTGTGTCGTGAAGTTACGGATCAAAGAAGGCACATGCCATCGATGCGAGAATGCCACAAAAAACACTGGAACAACCTACAGTAGTGTCGTTTGCACTGATCATTGTAAATTTGACCAGGAATAGTGCTGCTTTTGACTTTCAATCGAATAAGCACGCACTAAAATAGTCATGCAACGCGCTGGCGTCACAGGAGAGATTGGTGGATGGTTCAAGAGGAATTTCGATCTTCGCCCCACTTTGAAATTGACATAAAAACTGGATTCAGAAGATTGTTCATACACTGACCTTACCATAACTAGATTTTGAAAATATAGCACGTAAATATCGCAGATTTAAGTGAGCAGTATCAAGGAAAAAGTTTCTTCAAAGAATAATTTGGAGCTTACTACTCAAAATATAGCATTTGTCCTTTGTGAAAGCAATGGGTTTAGCGAGAAATTCTGTACAGTCGTTCAGCGATTGATTCGAGATGGCAATGCCCATGCCTGAAACCCTCGATATTTGCAATGATATTCCATTCGATCTGTGTCATATTCGACTACGGTTTTTATGAATACGCTATGGAATGCTTCTTATTTCTCATCATTAAATGAAAAGGAAAATCACCAGTTTAATCATATCAGTTGAAGATGCAGAGGTTCGTATTGTCCCAATGCAACGCGAGCACACATGTGTTTAGTGTTGGCTTTGGTGGGAATCCTATGTTGGTGAGAATCCTATGTATGATAAAGTCATGATGAGCAGTTCCACTACAGCCAAACGCTGAAACACATAAAACTTCTGATTAGTTCCGTCAAGGTAAAATCTCGCAGTAAATTTTTGTAATGACCGATGGCGTAAGAATAACTTATGCTCTCGACACTGATTCAATACTAAGAAGATACGCCATGTATTTGACTTCACTAACCACTTCAGTGCAACATAGCTGTGTACTCGAAGGCAAGTGAACGCGCTTTCATTGCAATGCTGTAGTCTTGCCATGAAATTCAGAGTTTCACTGCCACTTGGAAAAGGTATCGTCCCTAAATGATACAATGTGACAGAAGAGACTACATTACTGTATTTTAGTTAAGTTTAAGTTAGTGCTTTCTCTTGGTAATGTCATTTTGAAGCGAAAATCGTATACCTACGAAAAGGCTATGTTTTGGACTGTTATCAGACATTTTCATAAAATCTTGTCTATATTAATAACTCTAAGTGTCAACCATATTTTCCTTCATTCGTTATGTCAACATAGTGCAGATATCTTAAGGAATCGCCAATTAATCAGCTATATCAGCATTTCTATTGCAAAAGTTGAAAAGGTACTTCACAAATATTCCAGCTTTGACATCCTCTCATTCCATGCATTACCAAAAACTTTCCATACTAAGTGAAAACTGCAATATAATGATTGATTAGCAAAAACTGATGTTGCGTACTAGATGCAATGGCACCACTAAATAATCTCTTATATATTAGAGCACTTAACACACTCGCTATTTCTGCAAAAATAAAATAGAAATTATTTTTTAATGTTTGCTAACTTCTTTATGTATCGAGTTCGACTTATTACGATCACTACTGCGCG